>JAULAV010001167.1:0-140199 GCA_030789695.1 Scilla litardierei
TAATATTATAGTTTAATTGTAAGATGCTTGAATTTGCGACGGTTGCGGTTTAAATTTATAGGTGTTATTTTTAATTTTTTCTTTTATTTTTGTCAACACGGGCTAACGATTTGCACGAGGGTCTGATTGACCATAAAAAGAAGGCCAACGCGATTTCGAGGAGATGGTTTGAGTTTGACCACAGTTTTTTGTTTCAACTTCGACTGTTTTGAAGTATGCTTTATCAGATGGTGGAAACATAGAGGAAAAACTGCATTTCAAATGTGATATGCATGCTTTATTTCGGTTCTTCACTTATTAATTCATTTATTATATATTTTTTCCCTCGAAGAAAAATTTTTATATCAAGGAAAATATATAAGCTTCACTGTTTACCTCTCATCGCGCCAACATCATTGATGGAGCAAGGTTCATGCGTATCTGGCCAATCGGGCTTCTAGCCTATATGGATTTTGTTAGAACCTTTCATTTGCAGCGAACGTAGGAGGAGCGCTTTGGATCGTATTTGAAATCACTGAAGGAAACCGTACAAGTTTTCACCACCAAGATACCGCGTCTTCTTCTTCTTCGTTGTGTATGCGTTGGGAGAGAGGAGAGAGTTTTCTTTTATTGATTTTTCTCTCTGCCTGTGGGAATTATTTATATGCATTAAGCAGAGCAGTTTTCTACCGTTGAAAACTTAATGTTAACAAAATAACGTAAAGTTAGTTACAAAACAAATTTGCATTGGGAACCCTAAACTTTTGTAAATTGCAATTATCCACCAAGGCTAATTCAATTTACATAAAACCCATTAATTAATATTATAACTGCGATTTACCCTTGGATTAAAACTCGTCATGGATGTACCCAATTTCCAACATCTCCCACTCGCACATGATGAGATTATTGTTACAAAAAACAACACTTGAAGAAGACTTCATACTTGGTAACTTGGCCGTGCGACCCGTAAGCGAATACAGGCAATCTTGTTATGCACTGGTTAGAGATACACAACTGCCCTCTTTGTAATCAATCCTCTAAAGTATATCTGTCGCTTATAATACCTCAGGTATAATTTGGTGCATCAGTGTAAATATTCCTGATCCCCCCTTTTATTTACTCTTGAGGACATACTTTAAACACATCCACATTGATGTCTCTTAATCACACAGATTAGTCGGCTAGTGAGATCATCAAACTTGATATCAATAAACTTAGCCATTCCTTTGCACTCAATATTCTAAGTCACAACTCAGTCGCTTTCCTACACATATCTTTTTAGACTGAATCACTCGTGCCCATAAGGAATATGCTAACGTAGCTATCACCAAGACTGAGACTTTGAATATTAGTCAATAATCAAATGGGTATAGGGAGGAACCCAATCCTCCAGGGACTCACACAGTGGAGAGGCAGGGATCCACTTTCTCATTTCCCATTAATGGTCGACTCCAGCACATGCGGTATGAATCACATGCAATGGTGTATTGCGTATGTCTTCGGAGTAATTTAATCCAACACCGTTCAGACTCCAAGTTAAATGTACGCATACATTTAATACTGAATTCTACAGCAATCGATTGCTCTAAGAATTCGTGTCTGGCTCATAAATAGCCTTAAATGAACTTTGGGGAATCTGTTCATCTCGGTCATTTTTTGTATATATAAAATGACCTCATCTTGAAACTTATTCAAGGCGACTTTTATAGAGGATTTAGTCTCATCCCTGCCCGTTCACCTAGAACGTCAGAGGCGATTGCCTGTGTGAGAAGGCCAATCTCTATGCCTATTTAACATACTTTTTCTTATGTACTCTTTTTATGTGTTAACAAATAACACTATTCAGCAATGAATGAAATAAATATTTTATTGAACAATATCAATATATATAATAGAGTACATTCACAAGTATATTTCAATTTCTACGCAATCCTAGAGCTTTTACATGTCTCAAAAAGCATCTCTAGGAATGGGTTTAGTAAGAGGATCATCAACCATTTTGTGCGTAGATATATACTTGATAGCAACTATCTTCTCAGCAACAATGTCTCTCACAAAACGATATCGTATGTCGATATGTTTGGTACGACTATGATATGTTGGGTCCTTGGTGTAAGCTATAACAGCTTGATTGTCGTAGTAGACAATTACTGGTTCTTGTTTTATATCCAAATTTTGTAGGAACCGTCGTAACCAAATAGTTTCCTGAACTCCTTGTGATGCAGCAACAAATTCTGCTTCCATGGTTGATAGAGCTACACAAGTTTGTTTCTTGCTACACCATGATATGGCCCCATCTACAAGCAAGAAAACATATCCTGATGTAGATTTCCTCTCATCTACATCTCCCTTATAGTCTGCATCAGTGTAGCCTTCCAGTTTGATGGACGAACCTTCGTAGCACAAACTGTAGTTGGTTGTGCCCTTTATGTAGAGGAATATACCCTCGGATCATTTGTATTTGATGCAAATGATAATTTAAGCCTAGATAGGGACTAATTTGCATATGATGCAAAAGAGATTAATGTGTCTTAAATTGTTTAAGACTATATTTAATTAAATAAACGCGTTGAAAAAGTTACCTAGATGACGGGATTGTCCAGCTCTAAACGCAGGTTCAAACCGCGTCAAAAACGGAGTCCAAATGCACAAGTTATAGCCAAAACAAGTCAGCCCAAACTGTTGGGCTGAAACCAGCGAAAATGGAGGCCCACCAAGCCCGAATTTTCTGGTTAGGGTTTTTTGAAACCTGGGATTTTCTTAACGGCTACGTTTCTAAGAGAAGCATGACTTTTGGCTAACTTTGGACAATTGTTTGAAGGATCAAACGGACTCGGATTGACGAGCCGTTTTTTCATACGCGTTCACCGTTGAACCCTCTTCGATTTGGTAGGTTGTACCAACATTGAAGCTCAACGGTGAGGGAGTTAAAATTCGAGGAAGTTTGTCCTTTGTGAAAGGTAAACTAACTTGATTTAATTAATCCCAAATTAATAGTCCCACCTCGGTTGTGGAGAAAAGGGGAGAGTCAGCCGCCTCTATAAATAGAGGCCCTCCCCCTTCCTCATAACTCGTCCCAAGCTCTAGAACTGAGCGGCTCTCGTAAATGTTGGAGCACGCCCGGATCTAAGCTAAATTAATATTTCTCCTCTCCCTATAAATTTCTGCCTTGCTCCTGAGGGCTCTAGCAAAGCCGCAAAGGAGTTCGGATTCAGATCCGAAATCTAGGCGAAGGTTTCACTTGCGTGAAACTTTCTTCGGTGCGTGGTTGGCTCAGCGACACGGGATTGATCGCCTCGGGATGCGGAGCGGTTCGAGGAGCGGTTCGGGGAGCGGTTCAAGGAGTGGCTCGGCGTGGGACGGGAGAGGCTCGGAAGACGGTGCAGAACATCTTGCCTGCTCCAGGGCTGAGATTCCGGGTATGTGTTTAATTAAGCATTAGTTTAATTTAATCGCAATAGGCTAGATCCTTCTTGGGATGGTCAGACCCATCCCAAGTCGGCATAGATCTTGGTTTAGGGTCTTGGACCTTAGGGTCACACATGTTAATTAGATTAACATGTTTAATTTTCCGCTGCTTTTCTGTCTATGTTCCGTCCGACTTAGGACGTGCATAGAGTTTTTGTGCCCTAAGGGTCCCGGGATTCCCTTCAGTGGTATCAGAGCAAGGTTTGTGTTACGATCTAGCCTGCGATTTTATTAAACATATGAAATGCTTTTAAATACTTTTAAAAATGTTTTTAAAATTATGAGATAAATTTTAAAAATTGTTTTTGATGTTTAAAAATCTATGTGATAAATTTTTGAATATGAAAATTTTAAATGACATTTTAAAATGTATGTGATAATTTTTAAAACTAATTTTAAATCTTTTAAAATTTATGTGATAAGTTTAAAGTGCCTAAAAATTTTATATGATAAATTTTTTAAGCATGAAAGTTTTTAAAATGATGTTTTAATTTTATGAGATATTTTAAAACTGATTTTAAAGGTTAAAATTTTTATGCGATAAATTTTTTAAAGTAGCATGCAAATTTGTGATTTTAAAAACAAGTTTTTATAAGATAAAAATAAAATATTTTAAAATCATATTTTAAATTTAAATGTTAAATTTATGTTTGCATGCTAAAATTGTTTATGTGATAGACATTGGTCTATTTAATTGTTAAATAGTTGCGCACTATCTTTATGCGATAAATTAGTGTAGCTTTATTTTAATGGCTAGTTCATCTTGTCCCTTATTTGATAACACAAGACAACCCTTTAGGTTAGCCATTAAGAAATGATTAAAATTTATTACTTGAATTTTAATGACATGCTATGTTTTAATAAAACATTAACAACACTTCAAGACCTAATTCCTGATTAGGGTAGTCCTTTTAATGAATCTTAATTCTAATTGTTATAATTAATTCTCATTAAAGGACTTCGCTTTTGGCGTTGTTAATAAAGTTTATTAAAATCCTAATAACGATTAGGATAGCACGTGAACCTTATAGTTGATAAGGTCTTAATAAAAGTTATTAAACAAATACTAAAATTTTGAATTTAAGGATGCAACTAGTTGATAGGATTAATTAGTTGTTAATAAAAACTGTTTAGTCTATGGCACACATACAAAAATGACAAGCTTCATTTAATGGACCATGATCCAGTCAATGTGCTTAGCTAAGAGTTCTGAATCAACCCTTACTAGTCTAAGGGGTAGTGATCCTGGCTTAGTCAATTCCCTGGCTGTGTTCCGCTGGACCGCAATGTCGCGAATCATGATTGTATGACACCCTGGACTATATCTAGTCAATGCGTTATAAATCTTATTAAAGATTAATCTGTATCCCTCCTTGATTTTGGAGCTTGGTAACTCAAAGAAGACAATTATAGTTGTTGAGTCTCCTCAAGCTATGCCATGTTTATCTTTAAGGAACAAACTCCAACATACATGTGATGTAGTCTAGACTTGACCCAAATCGATACGTCGGGTCTCCTCGAGCATCGATCTAAGTCAAATCTGGACACGAAATCAATGGTCTGACTAGATCAGTCATTATGATTTATTGAGTCTCCTCAAGATCATAAGTGACTGTGGGTAAAAAACGATAGGGAGTCACATGTGATGTGATTGACTAAGAGTTAGTCTACCAATCATGGAACCAATCAACTTGTTGAGTCTCCTCAAGGTTGTGAGGTTCAGGATGATTGGATCCCTCTTTCACTAAATTTTAAATATTTTAATTCGATTAAATCGTTCGTTATTAAGCTTTGAAACGATCGTAAAAATAGTGGGCGGATATAGATAGATAAAAAAGCCAATCTACCTATATTTAATATTGAACATATGCTAAACTAGGGCAATGCTATGTTTACCGAAGAAATCAAATGTAATATTTTATTAAATAAGTTAACTGGTCAAACAGTTGATTAATTGAATATCAAGTTAAATTCTAATTGATAGAATTAAAACTATATTCTCGTTGACATTTAAATGACCTTCTAAAGAACAGACTTAAGAAATATGATTTCATTAAGTTCTGGGTCCAACAAATAAATTCACGCTACATGTCCCTCGTCTCTATATGAGGCAGCTTAAACATATAGGATATTCGAAGTATGTTTCTCCCTACAACTTGTCGAGCTACCCTCAAGGTTGTTTGGATAAACAATTTTGATCCGCAAAGTTCGAGAATTCGATCAAACCGTTTGAGTCGAATACGAGTGCATGAGCGGTGCAAGTCTATGTATCCCAACCGGATCTTGAGACAAGCAACTTCTTGAGCTACACTCAAGATTGCAAAGCTCAGGCGTTTGGATACATGAGATGCTTGCATAGCTATTTATTTATGTTGGGCTATTTAATATCTAAATGAGATTTAGAAAAGGAAGAAGGCACTCCGGAAAGTCAATAGAGAAAGTTAGTTTAATTTATCATTAGTAAAGGCATAAGTAGGAGGAAACGAAAATGTGACATATTTTGATGTCACGTTTTCGTAATTATTGTTATACAAAAGGTTAACACATTTTGACGAATGTCGTCACATTGCTTCTGAAGCAATAAGTAATATGTATAACGATAATATATATATTAAATGTTAATATATATAAACACACAAGATAGTAGCTAACTTATATGGCAAAATAGACTAGGCCGTATCGAGAAACTAAGCTTCACAAGTCACATAAAGAGGGGTCTGACCTCTCGTATTATGAAGTCTACGGACACTTGTGAGTCTTATCCTCTTAGATATAATGGCCGAAACCCATCTGTGAGACAGTGGGAGAATGAGTTGTCGAACTCAGTCTGGTACATACTGATGTACCCGAGTCTAGATTAACCAAATTAAGTTATTCGTATATTTTATTAAGACACGTGTTCTTGATGAAACATAAGTCTGATAAAATAAAGAACGAAATAACTAAAGTATTTAAACTGATTCGATTAGATCGAATGGTCAAATACTTAGCTACATTAAATCTTGCGTAATTAAAAGAAAATGTGATTTTCTCTCAGGTCAAGTCTGTTAACACATCCGTGTGTTAAAAGGTATGAATCACACTTAGTTAGACTTGGTGTGATCCATTGTAAATGACTCTGAGTTAAGTCCTCCTTCTGGGTTAAGTCCCAGATAGTAATGCCTAGGTTTTGATCATGTTCTGTGAGGACATTATCAATAAGATATTCATAAAATCAATCATTAAGAAGTTGTATAATTACTCGAATCTCGTGAGACGAAGAGTCGAGTTAGACATCATAATTGATGATGACTTAGGCAACTTCTAGGATGAAAATTCGGAGTAGTAACTCCGATTTAAAATTTGATGCAATCAGAATAGGTCCGTGTGCGTAAATAAATTTTGGAATTTAGTTTACGTGCCCAAGGAAAATGTTTCCTCACTTTCTACAAGTAAATCTTTAAGTTGAAAGATTTGTGCAGAAAGGAAAATAGTGAAGTGCAATCGTGTTGGTCGAGAACAGTTTTCATCCTAATTCCTATAAAATGGATTATGTTGAAACCGTCTCGCCAGCAGATGTGCACAGATATACTCGGACCAAGCTCGATGTAAAACGCTCAGAGTTGACCATGAAAATTGGAACATTCACTTATAAATTTGTTTTTCTAAATATGATTTAGACGGACCAACTTATATGAATTAACCAGAAAGTTTTCAAGGTCTGTGGGAGCGTATAAATTACATGCGAGGCATCAAAGGGATGGAACATATATTTTAACAAAGTGATCAAAAGAGTTTGATACTTTATCAGAAATAAATATGAGCCATTTGAAATGACCAGTAACTAATTTAAATGATTATCGTAAGGTACGATGAATTGGATAAGATCCAAGTAAATTAAAATATTATGGATTCCGAAAGACCAAATGAATTATTTGAATGAGATTCAAATGGTGGGTCTAAACATAGAAACCCTTAAGTCTATAGTGTAGACGGTTTTAGCAGATCCACTCATGAAGGCTCTACCACATGAAGTCGGGAAAACTTATGTGTAAAAACGGTATAAGATACCGTGATAAATGGGCCTGAGTGCAAGTGGGAGATGTTGAGAGATGATACCCTCGAGGCTATCTATCTTCATGTGTGAATAGCACAAACATCTTGTTCGAAATAACAGTAAGCTGTTTGGTAATAATTTATCTGAGTTATTTTATAATGTTGTTAACATTAGACATTAACTTAGGTAAAGTCCTAAGACTTTATTCAAGGTCAAACATGTATCGAGATGAGTATCTCGATCATGGAGAAATGTTTGACCGTCTGTAGCATAAGTCTAAAGGGTTTGTGGTCATAGATGTTTCGAGATAAGGATATCGAAACATCGGATAGACCATTGTGTCTTAGTCTTCACCGTTTAGCGGTGGCGATGATCTCATGATCGCTTGACTTGGCGAAGTCGTAGATGAGACACAGGTGCTCATTAGAGAATGAGTTCACTGGATGATCCACAAGAGTTATCATATGGTTATATTGACCAATCTGTCAATAATGACTCTATGTGATGATAGGCTAGTTGGTCTTTTGACTTGAGGTCATTTTGACGAACCTGTGCGTGAACGGTGCCACTTAGATCAAATGACCTAGCTTCGAGGCAAGGCCTGTCGAAAGGTCTTTGATTGGGTGACACTTGAAGCGTATGAGGAGAGTAATGACCAAGAGAGGATTCGTCTCTTCCGGTCAATGGGAGTTAGTGTCGTAGGGTTAGTTCGGTCTTTAGTAAAAACTCTGGCCAGAGTATGTTGGAAGAAGTCCAACATTTCTGACTAAAGATCGATAGAAACTAACCGGAGTCAAGTTATTAGGGTTGACAGTTTGACCATACCCTAAACTTGATCTACACGACATAGTTTAGACGAAGAGACTATAACTGCGGAATTCATCATGGAAACAGTCAGGGTGGTCCCGACAATACTCATGTCAATGAGTCAACCACATAATGATGATTCCTGAAGCAGGGACGGTAACCACTGCTCGTGGTCACTGCCGTATAGGGCTTCAAGCCCAACCTGTTGTAAGGGTCAGGCTGTAAGGTCTCACACAGAGTGCGATCTTCGTCTAGTAATAGGTAGAAATTAGTTAGGGAGAATAATTTGCATTTGATGCAAGGGATAAAATATTGCAAAAGATGTTTGCAATCATCTCCTGCATTCGGGATAAATGATACTGAGTGCAAGTGGGAGATGTAGAGGAATATGCCCTCGGATCATTTGTATTTGATGCAAATGATAATTTAAGCCTAGATAGGGACTAATTTGCATATGATGCAAAAGAGATTAATGTGTCTTAAATTGTTTAAGACTATATTTAATTAAATAAACGCGTTGAAAAAGTTACCTAGATGACGAGATTGTCCAGCTCTAAACGCATGTTCAAACCGCGTCAAAAACGGAGTCCAAATGCACAAGTTATAGCCAAAACAAGTCAGCCCAAACTGTTGGGCTGAAACCAGCGAAAATGGAGGCCCACCAAGCCCGAATTTTCTGGTTAGGGTTTTTTGAAACCTGGGATTTTCTTAACGGCTACGTTTCTAAGAGAAGCATGACTTTTGGCTAACTTTGGACAATTGTTTGAAGGGTCAAACGGACTCGGATTGACGAGCCGTTTTTTCATACGCGTTCACCGTTGAACCCTCTTCGATTTGGTAGGTTGTACCAACATTGAAGCTCAACGGTGAGGGAGTTAAAATTCGAGGAAGTTTGTCCTTTGTGAAAGGCAAACTAACTTGATTTAATTAATCCCAAATTAATAGTCCCACCTCGGTTGTGGAGAAAAGGGGAGAGTCAGCCGCCTCTATAAATAGAGGCCCTCCCCCTTCCTCATAACTCGTCCCAAGCTCTAGAACTGAGCGGCTCTCGTAAATGTTGGAGCACGCTCGGATCTAAGCTAAATTAATATTTCTCCTCTCCCTATAAATTTCTGCCTTGCTCCTGAGGGCTCTAGCAAAGCCGCAAAGGAGTTCGGATTCAGATCCGAAATCTAGGCGAAGGTTTCACTCGCGTGAAACTTTCTTCGGCGCATGGTTGGCTCAGCGACACGAGATTGATCGCCTCGGGATGCGGAGCGGTTCGAGGAGCGGTTCGGGGAGCGGTTCAAGGAGCGGCTCGGCGTGGGACGGGAGAGGCTCGGAAGACGGTGCAGAACATCTTGCATGCTCCAGGGCTGAGATTCCGGGTATGTGTTTAATTAAGCATTAGTTTAATTTAATCGCAATAGGCTAGATCCTTCTTGGGGTGGTCAGACCCATCCCAAGTCGGCATAGATCTTGGTTTAGGGTCTTGGACCTTAGGGTCACACATATTAATTAGATTAACATGTTTAATTTTCCGCTGCTTTTCTGTCTATGTTCCGTCCGACTTAGGACGTGCATAGAGTTTTTGTGCCCTAAGGGTCCCGGAATTCCCTTCACTTTAAATATCTCATGATCCTCTTTACAGCTTTCCAATGCCCTGGTCCAGGATTTGATTGATATCGACTTACCAATCCTACTGCATGACATATGTCTGGTCTTGTACACAACATAGCGTACATTAAGCTACCCACTGCACTGGCATATGGCACTCTTGCCATTTTGTTCCTTTCATCTGATGTACTTGGACAATCATCTAGACTTAAGTTATCACCTTTCGATGTTGGAGTTTCAACTGGATTACAGTTAGACATGTTGAATCGTTGTAACACTTTATTAATATATGTTTCTTGCGACAATGCAAGAAATCTCTTAGAACTATTTCTTCGGATTTTTACACCAAGTATAAAATCCACTTCTCCCATGTCTTTCATTTCAAAGTACGATGATAACCATTCTTTTATAGTTATCAGAAACTCTAACCATTCTTTTATAGTTATCAGAAACTCCGTATCATTACTAGCTAACAAAATGTCATCGACGTATAATGTCAAGATGACAAATTTGTTTTTATGTTGCTTCACATAAACACAATGATCTTCTTCGATCATCTCGAAACCAAATAAGGTGACAACTCTATGAAACCTCTGGTTCCATCGCCTAGATGTTTGTTTAAGGCCATATATAGATTTCTGTAATTTACAGACTTTATTTTCTTGGCCTTTAATAATGAAACCTACTGGTTGATCCACGTAGATTTCCTCATCTAGTTCACCATTTAGGAATGTCGTTTTGACATCCATTTGGTGAAGTTCTAAATTCATGTGAGCAACTAAAGCTAGTATTAGGCGAATAGAGGCAAATTTAACAACTGGTGAAAAAGCTTCTTCGTAATCTATACCTTCCTTTTCGGTAAATATCTTTGCCACCAGTCGAGCCTTATGTCTTTCAATGGATCCATCAACCTTTCTCTTTATTTTGAGAATCCACTTATTCCCAATTGTGTTTCGATTAGGCGGCAAGTTAACCAGTTCCCAAACTTGGTTAACTTTCATATAATCCATTTCTTCCTCGATGGCTTTCTTCCAATAATCTCGATCATAACGAGATAAAGCTTCTTCTACACTCTAAGGTTCTTCGTCATCTTGAGGTACAACAATTAAGGCTTCCACTTCGATTTCAAAACTTCGTCGGGAAACCTTAACCCTTTTGCCTCTCCTAACTGACTCATCAAGCTGAGAATTCTGAATTACTTCTCTTTCGGACACACCGCTCCCACTAATCTCAGGGATTCGAGAAGTATTCTCATGTACCTCAAATGACATAATACTCACGAAGTCTGGATCTTCCAACTCATGGAGATCATCTTCATTTCTGACTTCGCCTTGTTTAGAGAACATATCCTCTATACACGTGGCATCCCTTGATTCATATTCTGTGACAGTGCCATCTTCTTGCTCACCAAAGAAAACATAACCCTTTGAGTGTTTAGAGTATCTAATGAATATACTCTTCTTTCCTCTGGGTCCCAACTTCCCATGCTTATGAGAAGTGTTATGTACATAAGCTGTATATCCCCATGGCTTTAAGAAATTCAAATTTGGACTTCTACCAGTTCAGAGTTTATATGGAGTTTTATGAATCGATTTGGAGGGCACAAAGTTCAAAACATGTGCCTGTCAACAATGCATCTCTCCATTACTTTATTGGTAAGTTTGCTTGCGACATCATGCATCAAACCATTTCTAAGAGAGTTCTATTCCTTCTCTCCGCAATACCATTTTGCTGAGGTGTATAAAGAGTAGTAAGCTGTCTTAGAATTCCTTTTTCATTACATAGATCTTTAAACTGATCTGACAGATATTCCCTCCCTCGGTCTGTCCTCAAGGTTTTAACCTTTTTATCCAATTGATTCTCAACTTCGTTGAGAAACAATCTGAAGCACTCTAATGCTTCGGATTTATGGGATATAAGGTATATCTTTCCAAACCGAGAATAGTCATCTATAAATGTAATGAAATATGAGGCACCATGCCTAGCCCTCACACTCATGGGTCCACAAATATCAGAGTGTATTAGTTGTAATGGATTGTCAGCTCGTATTTCCTTTCCAAATGGTTTCATAGTTGCTTTGCCTACTAAACACGGTTCACAAGTAGGAATTTCTATTTTGGTGAGAGATCCCAAAAGACCCTCTTTAGCCAAGTGTTCTATCCTGACTGTAACGCCCCGCTTCCCAAAAACGACGGAAGTGAGAGTGTTACTGGGGTTCGCTTGAACCGGAGCAGTGAAGCTCGGGTTCATTAAGCGTCTGTGGTAAAACGCAAGGGCAGGTCCTTCGTACACTTTTCAGAACAGCAGGAATTATTCATACATTACAAGCCACATCCAGAATAATAAACGTCCGTACACGAAATAAAAACAACAAGTCTCAGCTGGGCCGAAATACAACAAAGATAACATACACCAACAACAACAGAAAGCAACTACGGCAAGTAACAACGAAATAGCCCACTATTTCTCCGCATGGAGAGACTCGGCGTCTACAGCGAACTCCTGACTCTCCAAGTCAGGTGTCTTGTAAGGAACCTCCTGGTACTCGGCTCAGGATCTGACATACATCCACAAACATGAATGTATGTCAGCAAGGGTCTGCAAGAAGATGTTAGAACCCAAGGCAAGATATACAAATTTACACTGAATTTTAAGGGGCAATTATAAATTAAACGCGACAACAATAAAAGTTTAAGCCTGCTGATTTTTAAAGTAAATACATCCTATCATGCAGTTCTAAACAATCTGACGAGTAAAGTAAAGCATGTCAATTTTACTGAGATAACGATTTCACTTTGCAAGTTCTATGTTAGTGTCACACGTCTATAATAGGGTTCTCGCCTTTAGGACGTGATGAGTGGGTCGTTCTTCACACGGGGGCTTACCGTGCTTGGCGCTAACCCACCGCATACTGGTGGTGCCCTTGAAGAGAGTTTCCCGTCATATGCCTAGTAGCTGCTCAACCCTAACCGAACCCCAAGATTTGTGCTGGAACACGAGCCAGCCTAGTCAACTCACATGACATCACGAAAGTCACGAATTCGCCTTCGAGGCGCACGATTTCACGATGTCACACTCTGGTTAGTCATTTTAAGACATGCAGCAATTAAGTAACATGATCATTTATCTTTTATACAACAATTTTCATGGTTACGAGAGTATCGAGCAATATTTACAATAATTTAACAAAATACTGAGCATGTGAATTTAACGAATACGACATGAAAATTGATTTTTCTGTGCTAATGTTCTAAAGTAAGATACATCAAATCATATGCCGTTGGGTCACATTTTTAGCCACGGATGTCATGGTAGTGTTTTCACACGTCATTTTACGTGCAGGTTTTGAGTTATGTAACTTTACATGCAGAAAGTTAAAAGAGCATTTACCTTCACAAATTCACTATAAATTGCATACTTGCCTGTTTTCGGTGATTTTGGTGCCATTTTGTTCGTCCCAACGGGTACTTCGTTACAGTGATAGTGGTTCTTTGTTTTAGTTAAACAAATCAATGAATTAGATATTTCGTGAGACAAACGCTTTATTAAATTAATCTCTAAAGTGGGTTCAGTTAATTTATCGGGTTCTCCAGCTAGTGTAACATTTATATAGGGTCATACTAACATGGCACGCCTTATTTTATACTAGTTTAATCAACTTACCATTATAAAAATCACTAACATGCTGGATTAAAATAACACGAGCAGATTAACATTCAAAATAACACTAACTAATGTTAATTAACTCTACTAAGCTAATTACAAGGGTATCATGTCAATTTAAATGGGTTTACCTACTCCTACATTATAATACAATACCCTCACACTTTCTCTCTTCATTCTTTAATATATCCATATCTCTTATTCTCTCTCTCTCTCACTTTCTCTTTATGGCTAACACTCCTTCTCTCTGACTCACTCCCTTTCTTTCTCTATCTCTCTGTCTTTCTCTCTTCATCAGTTTGTTTTTTTTTTCATTTTTGTGTTTGCAGCAGCAGGGGAAATCACGCACGGACAAGGGAACTCACGCATGGAGAGAAGGGGGTCACGCACGGCGGCGGGGTGGCTTCTCAGGCGGTTGCAGGGGGTCCGGCGGTTCTGGGCATCGGCGGGCGGTTGCTGGGCAGATCTCCGGCACTGGGCGTGGGTTGAGGTGGCCGGCCTAGGGTGAGGGAGGAGACGGAAGAGAGGAGAAGATGGAGGGAAGAGGAGGAAGATGGAGATTTGGTTTGGGTTTAGAATCTGAAATTATTTCAGATCTGTTTTTTTTGTGTTTGATTTCTTCCTCTAAATTTTGCAATGGATCTGAATTGGTTTGGTTTTAGATTTGGTTTGGAGAATTTTCAGAGAGAATTGGGTTGTTTGCAGGAGAGGAGGAGACGATGTGGTGCCCTGTCGTCGTTGTTGTTAAAACAATGGAGTTGGGGAGCCTTGATGGAAGGAAGCTGGCAGTGGGGGAAGGAGATTGAAATGTTGGTTGGATCTCACCTAAACAATCGGTGGGATTCAACCTGGTAGATTAGATTTCAATTTGCAATTTAATTAGGGGTAAATAACTAGGGTAAAGATTTTCATCCAATGGTAAAAAGTTAATCAGTAATTAGGCAATTAAGGAAAATGTAATTATTAAAATAAATAAGGTAATTAGCGAAGTTAAAATTGATTGGAAATTTGTAATTAGTGAGATAATTAGGTTAAGGTAATTAGTTAAAATTGATAGTCGGTTAATGACAATACGGTAAAACGAAGAACGGATACGCGCTCGCGTTGACACACAAAAATAGAACTCACATACAAAAACATCTGGATGGTCAAAACGAAAATATGGGCACACACACAATGATACGTCTAGCAGATACCGGCCGTTACACTCTACCCACCTTAAGAAAATTCCGTCCTCGGAATTCTTATCCACTAAAGAGTAGGGAACAAATATGGATAACGCTCCCGTATCTCATCTTCTCGCTCCCACGTAGACTCTCCTGGCGAGTCGTGACGCCACATCACTCTGACTAGATCACCAGTCCTATTCCTGAAGACTTTATGACGTCGATCTAGGATCTCCACTGGTTGCTGTTCATATGTCAGATCCGGTCGAACCGTAATCTCAGAGTAGTCCACAACATGAGAAGGGTCGCTGATATAACGACACAGCTGGGATACATGGAAGACGTCATGAACTCCCTCTAAGGATGGCGGTAAAGCTAAGCGATATGCTACTTCTCCAACTCGCTCCAGCACATCGAAAGGTCCAATAAATCTCGGACTAAGCTTGCCTCTCTTCCCAAATCGAATCACTCCTCGATTCGGGGAGATCTTCAGGAACACATGATCCCCTGATTGAAACTCCAGAGGATGCCGTTTAGCATCTGCCCAATGCTTATAACGGTCCTGAGCGATTCGAAGCTTGTCCCTGATATCTCGCACGACATCAACTGCTTCCACTATCATCTCTGGCCCCAAGAGCTCTTTATCATCGACGTCATCCCAACTCAGTGGCGATCGACATTTCCTACCGTAGAGAGCAGCAAATGGCGCCATGCCAATGCTCGCCTGATAGCTGTTGTTGTACGAGAACTCCACCAGGTGCAGATGGTCCTCCCATGAACCCTTGAGATCCAACATGCAAGCTCTCAACATATCCTCCAATATCTGAATAGTGCGCTCCGACTATTCATCAGTCTGCGGGTGATACGCAGTACTGAATTTCAAACTGGTACCCAGATTGGTTTGCAGACTCTTCCAGAACTGAGATGTGAATCTCGTATCACGATCAGATACAATACTCACGGGGACTCCATGCAAGCGCACGATCTCCTACACGACATAATCCACATCACGACTAGTACTAGAAGGAAATTGTTAAGGTATGAGTTGGGTCATTACCTCCATATACTTCCTTGCTAATATCTCCGTGGATTGCCCAACTCGGAAAGGTATAAAATGTGCGGACATGGTCAATCGATCAACGATGACCCAAATCGCGTCGTTCTGCCTGGTGCTCCGAGGCAAGCCAGTCACGAAGTCCATCGTGATGTGCTGTCACTTCCACTCCGGAATCGACAGGGGTTGTGACAGTCCAGCAGTGCGATGATGTTCAGTCTTCACTTGCTAACATACAAGACACTTGGCCACGCTCCGTGTCACACTTCTCTTCATCCCATGCCACCAGAAATTCTGAGGAAGATCCTTGTACATCTTCGTACCTCCAGGATGAATAGAATAAGGGGAACTGTGAGCCTCATTCATCAATTCTTCTCTGATATCTCCTGCAGGCACGTAGATCCTACTACCATATCTCAAAGATCCATCCACGTGAATCAGAAAATTTGTCCAAAGTCCTGCTTCAACCTGCTCTCTGATTTTCTTCAATTTAGCATCTCCATCTTGAGTAGTCTTGATCCGATCCACAATCGTCGACTGAATCTGCATGTTCATCAACGACGATGTGACTCCCGATAGGACAGCTTCAACATCCATCTCTCGCAGATCCTGCTGCAATCTCCACTAAGCTGTGAGAATAATCACTTCGGGCAGTCGACTCAAAGCATCTGGTATGACATTCACCTTCCCTGGATGATACTGAAGGTCGATGTCGTAGTCTGCCATCAATTCCAACCATCTGCGCTGCCTCATATTCAGCTCTTTCTGGGTGAATATATATTTCAAACTTTTGTGATCAGTGAAAATTTTCACTTTCTCACTCAGTAAGAAATGCCTCCAAATCTTCAAAGCAAAGACGACATGATCATCTTCTACGTACCCGATCATCTTGATGACATGATCTTGTACGGGCCTTGTCTCCATCTTTGTGCCCCAGAGGTTGCTAGTGGCTTCGAACTTGGCAGCTTGAGATCGCTTGCCGTATAACTCTTGTGTATTCAGAAGCATACTTTGAACATCCATATGTTCATGCTTCCTCTGTAGTTCGTTACTCATTGAAGCCAGAGTAAGGCACCTGACCTTCTCTGCGTCCCTCTGGTATAGCTTATAGGCTTCCTTTTCCTCGAAGGTCGAGTCATCATTGGGCTTCTCTGGAGCGTCCTCGAACAATGCATATCCAATCCCGGCTAGGGAAAGGACCAACTTAATGTTCCTAAGCCAGTCTTTGTAGTTCGTTCCATCGAGCACGTTCTTCTCTACCATATATCTAAGCCCGAATCGATTCTGCAATTTTATAGATACTTTAGTCAGTATATGTTCGTTGTATAGTTTTAATGGTTTTTAATAAAACTATATTCTCCCACTAAATTTATTAAAGCCATAATAATAAACAATTTATTATAAAATAACATTTATGAGAGAGGGATCCGACTACCCTGAGTCTGATAACCTTGAGTGTGTCTCAACAAGTTGTCCGACTCTGCAGTTGGTAGACGAACTCGTCGTCAATCATATTAAATTTGATTCCCTATCGATTTTATCCCTAGTCATTTGTGATCATGAGTGTGCTCATCCGGATCACAATGGCTAGCCTAGTCGGACTCTTGATTTCGTGTCTAGCCTGACTTGCCCCGCTGCTCGGTGTATGCACGACATGTCGGTTTGGGTCAGGACTTAGACTACATTCTTGGTTAGACTTACGTCGGTGCTCGGTGGATGAGACAACGGTTTTATTCAGGTCAAGATGTTTATCAAGAAATCGGTTTCTATAAGATTGACATGTCACGGCTTGAGTGTAGCTCAACAACCGTAACAGGTTTCTTACAGTTGCTAACTCCTAAAACAAGGAGGGCTACAATTTATCTTGAACAAGATTATTACCGTATTTGACTTAGGTATAGTCGATGAACTTACACAGTCATGAATCGACTCCTTGCGGTCCAGCGGACGCGGCCAGGGAATCGACTAAGCTAGGACCACTCGGCCCCTAGACTAGCTAGGGGGGTCCAGCAAACTTAGCCAAGCACATTGACCGACATCATGATCCATTGAAGGAGTTTTCATCATTTCTATGTTTGTCCAACAATTAAATGGCTTTTAATTAAAACTAGTTAATCCTTATCAACTAGTGGATCCTAAAATTCGAAATTTTATGGATGTGTTAAACAATTTTTATTTAGTCCTTATTAACTATAAGGTTCATTCGTTCAACGTGCTACCCCAATCTGATTAGGATTTTAATAAAACAATTACAACATATTTCAGAAATAGTCTTTTATGAAAATCATCAATTAAACGATTTATTGTAATGATTGACAATCAAAAAGGGACTACCCTAATCTGGTATTAGGTTTTGATGTTGTTTTGCTTATCAAACATAGCATGTCACTTGTTTATTAACATTTCATCTTATAAAATTTTAATCATTTAATGGCTAACCTAAAAGGGTTCATGAATACATTATTTAACATGTCCATTAAAAGAAAATGAAACAACTAATTTATCCGCATAAATAAAAGATTCATTTAGTGACATATACTGAGAATTTGCAAGTTAAAATTATCTACATAATTATTAACACGCAAATCTAAAATTAAGAATTAAATTTAAAGTTCAAAATTTAAAGCTTAAAATATTTTTATCACATAAAACTAGGTTTCTGTTATGAACGAGAAAAGGATTTGGAGAAGGGTTGAGGCTAGGAAACCCCTAGCCTCCTTTATATAGTATTCATAATGGGTACTCATGTGGGTGGATACCCAATAGGCCCAATGGGTCCTATTCATAACACTTCCCCTTATCCAACCAACGTGGTATACTCGACTTTATGAATACTGAATGATTCATTAGTACTACTGAGTATCTTAAGGGATGGATACTTCTGGATCCAAGTTAAGGGTAACTGCCTCGTTAAAAACCCTTAGCTATGGAAAACCCTGTGGGAA
The DNA here is from genome assembly GCA_030789695.1 of Scilla litardierei. Lineage (NCBI taxonomy): Eukaryota > Viridiplantae > Streptophyta > Magnoliopsida > Asparagales > Asparagaceae > Scilla > Scilla litardierei. The sequence goes on from JAULAV010001167.1 coordinate 18,718, forward strand.
AAACCAATAGCGAAGGGAAAAGAGTACAGCACTCCATAACTTCCCCTGATTTGGGGATGTGTCAAGGGGTGGATACTTCTGGATCCAGAGTCAATGTGGTTGCCTCATTAAAACCTTGACTATGGAAAACCCTGTGGGAAAAACCACTAGCCAAGGAAAAAGAGTACAACTCTACAGTTGACTCCCCCTAATCTGATCAAGCTTCAGGCTTGCAGATCTCCTATATATCTATACATTTATCTCCTATGTGTCTATACATCCATCTCATCAGCAACATTCCGAAAGCAAAAGTAAAGTACAAGCATCACTCATCTATACAAGTTTCACTCATATAAGGCAGTAGCTGAGACTGGAGGAGCACTACGAACTTGGTAGACAGCTCCAAGTCTCAATCGTCAATATCTGCAAAGGTACTTCAGGACCTGGCTTTGTATGTTCTTGAACTGCTCCCTGGGTGATGAGCTTCTCGGGATGGTAGAAGGATGTAGACTTGGAAGGATTCTGTGTAGATCTTTAGGAGGTGGATGTCCCTTTTATGCCATTCATCGCGATGATCTGTAACCTGCATATGCAAATACATTTAACATAGAGGATTTTTCCTCGACCCTTGGAGATAGCGCAGAAGCTACATATCTCTGGTCCAGTGGTGCGCTGGGGGCACTGCACTGTACCTGGCTAATAGCTATACTGCTAACGCTCAAAAAAGACGCATGCAGTTGGCCAGGTAAAAGAGTGTTTCAAAAATACTTAAGGTGCTTCCGGACCATATATATTCTTCCCCTCTTCCAGCTAACGGAAAGGGGTCTTTTAATGTATATCCATACAACCACATAGGTGTATTTGGTGGAGAATGAAATTAATGTTTCTTCATCAATCATCATTGTATGAAGTTTACATCTTCGGATGATTTATTAACGTCATCTTCAGGATGATGGTCCATTTCCAGGATAATAGTTCATCTTCAGGATGATGGTTCATCTTCATGATGATTAAAGTTCTGTAAGCCTAGAATTTATGCCTAGCTAGGGCTTTCATATCATATCATATCTGATAGATAGGCTTTAACAGATATTTCGGTAATTTCTCTTCAGGAGATCCGATAATATTTTGAGTTATTAAAATAATCTCAAATCTTTTAATTTGCTCTCTTAAGAACAATACTGTTTTTAAGAGGTGCAAACAACAACCTTTTAGTATGAGTCCTTTAAGGATCTTTGTCTAGGTTGTCTTTCCTTTAATCATATTATTAATATGTGTCCCAAAAAGAAAGGAAAGTAAAGAAATTTGTACATGCAGTTGAAGAAATTTTATATCGGTGATGTTGTCACATCCAATAGCAACATCAACCAAAAATTCCCTCTTTTGCCATTCGTTGGGTTACGCCTTGACATAAACCAGTCGATGCATCAGATTCATCTTGTAAGTGAGTTCTGCTCATCTTACTTGATTACTTCCTGGTTTGAGCGATTTATACCTCTAAAACTATAGCAAATTAAAATGCTTATAGCTAACGATTTTATTTTAATTCTCCTTCAATACTCAGTTATCCCACAGGATTTGATATCATTTTTGATACCAGGACTTCAGGTCCAACACCTCATATTTCATAAGTGAGTCCAGCTCACCTTATTATTGCCTCATTCCACATTATTATAATTTGGCCAAATCTCTATCTTTGCTTTAGGCAAAGCAGAGTTGTGGAAACGATATTTTATATTTAACTGGCAAAATGAAATATGAGAGAATTTGTCGACAAAATGTGTTCTTTCTTGTCCAAAACTCACCCCGTACGTACTATAATCATTTGATTTCTCCCAGAGGTGTCTCCTTCACGACGCGTTAAAGAAGTGAAGGTTCTGGGACGGGTAAAGAATATGGACAGATCCAGAATTGGTCCTTAGCAACCAAGTTGCAATAAGGTTCTGGATTTGAGCTCACTTTCCTGTGGTGGTATTGTTTTTTCGGTCTCCAGGAGTAGATCTCTCTTTTTGGAGCCTAGTGGTATGTCCTCTCATCCATTGAGGATATCCACTTCTGCTACTGGTGGATTGCATCCAATATATTTGGTATGTCAATCCTAGCTGGATTTTTAGTAGCAGGGATGTGAAAATTTTGACAATATCTATATTGTCAGTAACTATGTCTGATAACTGTTTTAACAGTTTCATAAGTGTGGATCTTCAGGATCTCATCACAATTCATGATAACCAGATCATAGGTATTAATGATTTAAATGGTCATTTGAGCTTCAGGCTCATGGATGATTGTAGTATTTCTGTTGAAAATGATTCTGGGACATTAAAGTTGTGAGGGATCTTCAGGATCTCATCAAATCTTTAAAATAGGATCATCAATGCACGTCTTAGGAGAAGTGAATTTAAATGCTTCCCCTGTTCAGAGTGCTCAGACTCTATTCATCTGGGATATTTACTTCCGATAAATAGTTCTGCATTTTGATGGTCTATAGTGGTGATATGGGGGTGTCTACTCATCATGACACAATCTATAAGATGTGCTCTAAACGCTTCCCCCGTCAGGGGTTTTCGGAAACTGTTTATATGAGGTGATCAGACTCATATAAATAGGTTCTAAAGATGCGTTTTGATGGTTTGCAATGTAATTGCATGTTCCCATGTGGTCACCTACAACTGGATTTTTAATGGATAAGAAATCCATTTAAATCATTTTAATGATTTATCGTACCCATATTTGGGTGTGAACACAGGCTTCAGGGTGTTCGTTATTTTTCCAGTTGTAAAACATTTAAATTTCCCAGTGTTATCCAAAGTTACCACCTTTTTATAAAAGAGTGTGGTTGGATAATGACCATTTATTTAGAGGATATATTGATGAGTACACCAAGGGTACATCATCAGTCCGGTTAAGGGAGTGGACGAAGCCTATTTATATCCCTTAAATACTCTCAAGAGACCTAAAGGTCTTCATTATCTTTAATGATGATAGTATATCATCTTAAATTCATTTGAGGAAGTGGGGAGAGTCAATGTCCATGTGAATGGAGATGATCTCATTATCATTTTTCCCTTTTGAATAGGACAATGAAAATTTCACCCTTTTTGAAGAATCTTCGGGTTCTTCTGGTTGATGATGTCTTGCATCATCACTCCAGGGTGATATCGATCCATAGTTGGTCGATTCTGGACACTTTTGGTGTTCCAAAATAATTCCTCTTTTGAATTTATGTGGCACTTTTGAAAAGTCCATTAAAAATGCTCAAGTTAATTTTGTCCGGTAATAGTTGAACTGTGTTCAAACTGTGAAGGATTACATCTTCACTTTGACTATTGTGCGGATCATTTTGGGACAAAGCTTCAGGCTTCATTTATTCCTTGAGTCATTAGGGATTTCGTTTTGACGAATATCCTTTTTGAAACTGTATAAGTTTCAGAGAGTATATGGCATCCTCATTTTATTTTTAGGGGTATTTCAAGATAGCAAAACATACGCAGTAAAATAAAATGTATTTAAAACTACAAGAGAATAATACTGATGATAAGTCAACAAGTGACATAGTGTGATGTGTGCTCTTGAAAACATACAACAATAATTATGCTCATTTAAGACTTATGTTATGACAACAGATAATTTTTGATTTCAAAGTTTATTTGTCCTCGGGGAGTAGCCAAATATACATAAGGTCAATTAGACTTTCGTCGTTTTGACTAGATATGTATGTATTTTTATATGGCATAAGTTAATGCACATTCATGTTTGCAAAAACATTATTGCTCTTATCAGAACTTCCGGTCTGATTTTGGCTTGCCATTGCTTACTCCATGTCGAGGTATATCGTATCTTCACTTTCCCATTTAATCCAAGACTTCCCCTGTTTTGAGTTTTCCTTACTTTTATTTCAGGTCATGTTTGATCCTGAACTTCCCCTGATTTCAATATTCCTTATTTATAAAGGACAATGATAATTAGTCTTGCTAAGGAGACATAAGCAGGGGTTTGAGCAAATTATTTATACTTCCACTTTAATAAGGGACTTTTAAAAAGTCTATTTGAATGCTCGAGTATAGCTTCAGGCCTTTTACTTGAGTCGTTCAAATTTTATGTGGATAGTTTACCATGCTCAGAGGGGAACAAATACGTGGGTGCGTAGTATATTTCTCACTTATTCATTAAGCCACGACTTCAGGCGTATGCTTATATTCAAGGCTAGAAAAAATCTTTCCTTGTAAAAATAAATGAGAGTACTCTTTTAAAGAGTTGAGCGGTATTATGGAAAACTTCTGGTGTCCATATTGGATTATATAGATCATGGATCTTATATATCTGTTTACCGCAAAGTGTGCATCTTTTATAAAGATAGCAATTATAATTTTCGCATAAACCATCGTATTTATTTTATTAGGGAGAGGGAGTGTTGACTTTTGAACTTCAGGTTCATTTTGTCAAAGTGGATATGATATTAAACCTTTTGAAATCATGATTGTCTTATTGTCATAAATATCGTCATATCATGAGCCCATCATACATATAATGTAAAGTTTGTAAACTAAAGATTATGTACATTTGAATGAAACTAGTATGATGTACACATGCTATTTATATGCTGCATGCATTTTTTAAAGAAAACTTATCGCATGTATATAGTCTAGCAATAGGCGTTGAACTATATTAAAGTGATTTTAGCATGCTTTTTGACAGTTTCATTGTAACATTAACATGGTATTAAAACTAATTAACAACCACGCAGTTAATGCATAAGCAATGAAACAGAAAGAAAAAGACTTAGGACTATGGGGATCAGCCAGCCGACACCGAAAAATAAAAGAAGTACAGTCCGAAGTTACATCAAAAATGAATGCATGAAAAAAAAATAAAGTACAACTCGGGAACTTCAGAGAGAAGCCCCTATCTTCGTTGTGCGAACGCCTTCAGCTTCTTCTTGGTGTCCTTCGGTCTTCTTTTTTACATATTCATCCTCACATACAAAATTTCTCTCAAAAAAAAAGAAAAATTACAGGAATTTAAAACGGTGTCGGAAACCTGGCTGATCCCTAAAAACATAGCCTAATATTTGCACATCCACGCAGATAATATATTTGCGACATACAACCACACAGATAATCAAAACACACAGGCATTTAAAGTAATTTAAAATTGTGTGTGTCGTGCAAAAACATTTTTTTTTTGAAAAACTTTTTGCCTTTTTGATCCATAATATAATGTTTTATTTTACCGCTTTCAACCCTTTTTAAAAATTTCTTTTAACTATTTTGGGCTTTTTAGGGCCAAAAATAAATAAAATAATTTCTGTGGATGTGCTAATTTTCTGGCCTTTTGGGCCATGAAAACAACCCATTAGGGTTAATATTGGGCCTCCCCCGAAAAATAGCCCGTTAGGGTTAGGGTTTCTGGAAACCCTAGGGGGGCCCGCGGCGTGTCGCCACGGCGGCTGGCCGCGTAGGGCGCGGCCGCCGCGGCGGCAGGCCGCGACTTCAGGCCGCGGCAGTGGGCCGCGGCCTGCAGGCCGCGGCGACTGGCCGCGGCCTGAGGCCGCGGCACAGTGCCGCGGCGACTGGCCGCGGCCTGAGGCTGCGGCACAGTGCCGCGGCTTCAGGCCGCGGCGGCAGTCCGCGGCCTGAGGCCGCGGCTTCAGGCCGCGGCCGCCGCGGCCTGGGGCCGCAGCGATTGTTCTCCGACGGCGGCGCAAAGAGCGCGCCGCCGTTCCGCCCTACGGGCGTGCGGATTTTTATTTTTGGATCAAAGGCGGGGGAGGTAAAAATCGGATTTTTCAACAAATTTGATCGTTAAAAAACAAGTTTTTATTGTTTTAAACATGTAGATCTTATTAAAAATGTTGAATTTAACCGAGTTTGTGAACTTTTTGATCCTAAAACATGCAGATCTAATGAGAAAAGCAAGTTTAGATCTAAAAAGTTTGGATTTTTACCTCTAGATTCGACGAGGAATCTAGGCGACGGTTGGTGAAGGATGCCCTTTTCGCTCCCCGTTGAGAAGATTACGATCTTCTTTTTCTGAGCGATTTGTGGATCTCCTTTCCCGCGAGCCGCCGTCTCCTCCAACGAGCGTGATCGTGCTGATAACGTGTTATGAACGAGAAAAGGATTTGGAGAAGGGTTGAGGCTAGGAAACCCCTAGCCTCCTTTATATAGTATTCATAATGGGTACTCATGTGGGTGGATACCCAATAGGCCCAATGGGTCCTATTCATAACAGTTTCATAAAATTATCAAATAATTTTAAAACCTAGACTTTAAAATTTTAATCAATCATTTCTAAGATTAAAATATCGCATAAATAATCTAGAAACATATATGTAATTTTAAAAGAAACTCATTTATCATTTCATCTTATGAAAATAAAATATTTCTATAATATACATATCCATTAAAGCAATTTTAAAACATTTTTAAAATCATTAAAAGTTGTTTTAAAAGCTTTCAAATAAAGTTTTTAAAAATGTCCAACCTTTATGCAACTTAAGAGAATTAAATTTCCAAAATAAAATATATCCTTAAAGTTACATAAACTTTTAAATGCTCGGAAAAGTTATTATATCGCATAGAAAATTTTATAAAGCATTTAAACATTTGAGACACATTTAAATATATCGCATAAAATTAAAGCGTCCCAAAATTTTTTTTCGTGTTGCAAATTTTTTTTAAAAACATAAAACAATTTTAAACTAATTTTAACATGAAGCTAAACTAGTTCGTATGCTAAAATTAAGCAATTTAAAGATTTAAAAAACGTCGCTAAAATAGATCTATAACATAACCGTGGCTCCGATACCACTGTAGGGGTTTTGGTGGACCCTCAGAGCTCGGATCTGTGACCGTCCTAAGTCGGACGGACCACAGGGGCATAAAACGCAGCGAAAAAACAAAAACAAAACTTTTAGGCTCGCTAAACAATTTAGCTAGGCTCTGAGGGAACCAGAACCTAGCCCGATCTATGCCAACTTAGAGTGGATCTGACCACCCTAAGAGGGATCTGTTCTACAGCGACAAAATTAAATCTACACTAAAATTGCTTAACCACATACCTGAAATCTTGGCCCTGGAGCAGTCAAGATGTAACGCACCGTCTTCTGATGCTCTTCGTAGCCGAGCCGCCTTGACGCGATCCGCCTGAGCCGCCTCGCACCCTCGAACCGATCCGCCGGAGCCGACCTTCGCCTCCAAGCCGATCACACGCGGTTGAAAGTTTCACTTGAGTAGACCCGCGTCTTAGACAGCTGGATCTGAATCCAAACCCCCTTTGTAGTCTTGCTAGGACTACTCTGGAGAATAGGAAGGGGAGAGAGAGAGAATAGTTTAGTCGCCGATCGAGCTTGCTCTAAAATTCTGGAGCTACTCGATCGAGGACTTGGTGCATCTTTCAACGAAGGGAGTGCACCCCTATTTATATAAGAAGTCGGCACTCCTTCTTTCGTTGTGAGCAATGTGGGACCTTTTCTAATTTGAAGAAAATTCAATTAAGCTAATTTAGCTTAATTTGAAGTTAGTGAGCTTTTCGTAAAAGCAAACTTAAACTAATTAATTCTCTTCGCTTATTAACCTTTAGACACCAAACAAGCTATCAATCAAAGGGCTTCGAATGGTGAACGCGTAGGAACCAACGGCGACGAATTTCGACTTCGTTTGACCCCTCAAACAATTGCCCAAAGTTGGGCAAAAAATCAACTTTCGTAGCCGTCTTTTGGGGTTTCAAAAAACCCTAAAATTCACTTAAGTTGCGGGCGCGCCCGCCCAAGGTAGGGAGGGTGGGCCGCCAGCCCGCTGCTGCAGCGGGCGTGCGCCCGCTGCAGTCAGCGGGCCGCGCCTACTGTGCAACGGGTGTTGGCCCGCTGCTGCAGCGGGCTGCGCCTGTTTTGCCCTTGTGGATGGGCTTGTTAGCCCAGTGGGTGCGTTGGCCCGCTGCTGCAGCAGGCTGCGCCTGTTTTGCCCTTGTGGATGTGCTTGTTAGCCCAGTGGGTCTAACCCACTTTGCCTTGGACTATTTTCGCGTTTCTGGGCTCGTTTGAGCTCCGATTTGGACGCGGTTTGAACCTGTGTTTAGACCGGGACGATCCCGTCAGCCAGGTAACCCTTTCCAACATATTTGGTCTTACTAAATTTGTCGTAACAATTTACGACACATTTAATCGTTGTTTGCATCAGATGCAACATTTGTCCCTATTGCTATTACGACTAATTTTCACAATAAGCTTTGTGAATATTACCTATTCAATATCATCAAATGAATTTCTCTCAATTAATCTTCCTATTACTAAGACACGAACGCTACTCGGTGTGAGACCCTACGGACTGACCTTACTAAAGGTTGGGGCTCGGAACTCCTAGACGACGGTCACCACGAGCAGTAGCTGTCGTCCCTGTTTCAGAATCATCATAACGTGATCGACCCTTTGACAAAAGCATCATTGGGTTTACTTTGGCTGTGTCAGTGATGAATGTCGTTAGCTATAGTCCCTTCGTCAAGACTGTGTCCTTGTTGGCTTAGGGTATGGTTTACTGTCAACGCTATTAGACAACATTGGTCAGTATACATCGGTCTTTGTTGTATTCACGTTGTACTTCTTACAACATACCCCGGCCGAGGATTAACACAAAGACCGTACTGAGCTGTGACACTAACTTCCCTTTAACGAAAGTGATGAATCCCATCTTAGTCATCTACTCGCCTCGTGAGCTTCAGGTGCAACCCAACTTAAGATCTTTCAGCAGGCCTAGCCTCGAGCTAGATCATGGGTCTAAGCTACACCGTTCATTCACATATTCGTACAAATGACTTCAGGTCTTAAGGACCAGCTTACCTATCATCACCATAATGTTATTAAATACAGTTTAGTTAAAGTTAACCATTTAACAACTCTAAGTGGTCGTTCAGTGAACTCATTCTCCAATGAGCACCTGTGTCTCGTCTCCGACTTCACCAAGTCGAATGACTATGAGATCATCATTACCCTAAGTTAAGACTAAGACACAGTGGTCTATCCGATGTGTCGATATCCAGTTCTAGACACATCTATGACCACGAACCTTTTAAGACGTACGTTTCTATTCGGTTGCTTACTTACTCATAATCGAGATCTTATCTAGATACGTAAGGACCTAACTATAAGTCTATGGAAATTATCTAAATATATTAATTCAAACGATTTCATACTTAGGATAATGGGTACCATATACAGTATGAACAAGACATATACTTAGGATAAAACGCCTTATGGGCATATATCCTCCTACAGCTCTAACTATCAAATGTTGTTGTCACTTTCATAATAAACATGAAATGCCATCATTGCTTGTGACCCTATTAATTTTGGAATGTACACCATATGAATTGTGAAACTGTGCCCTCCGGGGCATATACGGACTATTGGGCCCTTGGGGCAAATTATGGAATATTGGGCCCTTGGGGGCATACATTGAACTGACCAGACACACATTGACACTTTGGGGTGGGGTAGTCCATTGTAGTAGAGTGCGGAATTCGGGATTTCACCCCATCGATAAATTCGATTGTCGCCCGGATGGGGTTGGTGAGTACAGAGCCACTAGTAGCTCCCGTTAGTTTGGGTGTAATTGTTATTTCTTCTGCCATCAGACAATGGACTTGCCACTAGAGTAGATGATTGAATGATGCAATATCTTGCCTCTGCTGATACTATTGTGAATTGTGTAAGCTGTTAGCTTTCCTTACCATGCTCATATACAACTGCCATGCTTACTACTCTGTACACCACATTGCCATGCTCACTGCTTTGCACACTACACATTGTACGCTTACTGCTTGCACACTACACATTACATGCTCAATATTTTGCACACTACACATTGCCATGTTCACTACCTTACACACTGCACTTGCTAGCTGACTACTCTACACACTACACCTTGCATGCTCATTTCCTTGTACATTACACCTTGCTATACTCGTACGTTTTCTTACGCTACCATACTTTTCTTAATTGTGCACCGTTGTGTTTTCCTCACCTTTAAAAGCTTTGCAAACTATACTACAATCTTGCCGAATGTCCTTTTTCTAACCTTCTTAACTTATCGAGCAACCATCGCTGATGTATACTTCCATGTTGTTTATCTTGTGAAATAGACGTCAGGATCTGGGACAGTTTTTGCAGCGGAGCATACCCTGAGGCTGAGCTAGTTGACCAGGAGTATACCAGGACGCTGAGATCCACTACTGAGGGACGACGTGTTTCGCAGCGCTGCAAGAAATCTAATATTGTTGTTGTATTTCATTCAGGGTATTTCTTTTGTGTAACTGTTGTAATGTTCAAGCTAGGCCTTATTTGTGTACTTGAATCTGGACTTGAAGTTGTAATATTGATATTTGTGGTGTTCTGATATTCGCAAGCAAGAATCTGCCAGGCTTTCACATAGACGCTTATTGTGCTTAAGTCAAAGAAGAAAGAAAAAAAGGTACTTCTTCTTTGCTTTAAGCACATGCGGACCCGCTCGTGTCCTCGCTCCCACGTTTAATGGGAAGCGGGGAGTGACAAGAATTCTTTATCTTTGACCAGTTTCTCTTGAGATGATTCTCACCACATTCCCAACATCTAAGGGTATACTTTCTTTTGGATTTCGACATGCTCTTTGACTTACCTCTAAATGAACTTTTGGATCCATCTCGTTCACGAGATCTTCCTCTAGTCACATGTGCTTCATTTCTAGAAGAACACGTGACTTAAACTGATGCCTTTTTCGCATTTCATTAGCTAACAGAGTACTAGTAATAGAATCAAAAGTAAGAGTATTTTCGTTAGTACAGTTTAGAGTTGTTACCAGATTATCAAAAGAGTCCTGCATAGTGCATAATAGTGTAACAACAATATCTTCGTCGTCCATTTTCACACCAATGCTGACTAGCTGGCAAATGACGTCGTTGAAGAGATTCAGATGCTCAGATATGTTCGTACCTTACTTCATCCTCATGGAGTACAATTTTCTCTTTAAGAAAATTCGGTTTGTGATGGATTTAGTCTGGTACAATTTCTCAAGTTTCACCCAAAGATCAAAAGCTGTCGTTTCTGAGATGATATTGAACAACACCTCATCGGCTAAACACAACTGAATTGTTGACAGTGCCTTCCCGCCAATTTCGTCCCAATCATCTTCAGACATGGACTCTAGCTTCTTGCCTTTTCCTAAAAGGGCCTTCTGATGTCCTTGCAGTATCAAAAGATCTTTAACCTTGATCTTCCGAAGCCCAAAATTCGTCCTCCCATCAAACTTCTCCACATCAAATTGATGCTTCTTGAGGTAATGTGTGTATTTGCAATATAAGTCTCGCTCTGATACCACTTGTTAGGAAATATCACCACTTAAGACAATAGCAGAAGTATATCAAATTGTAATCACACACACACACACACACACACACACACACACACACACACACACAAGTGATATGGGTAAAAAATAAACCAAGCAAAAGACACACGATTTAAGTGGTTCACTCACAATGTGTGAGCTACGTCCACTGGAGGCCGGCAGCAAGATATCTTCACTATTAATGAAAATGTTACGTACAAGTGCAAACTCACAATACAAGTCTGCTTCAACTCTCTTCACTCTTTGGATCTAATACATCTTCAAGTTCATTGTGCATCTGTTTATAGCATCCATGTCGTAACCCCTTAAATTCCAAGGGACGCCTTGCTCCATATTCCAAGAGTCATGCCCTTTGAACACATTCCTTCATAGTTTATTGCCGAAGTTTGGCCGCAAGGGCAAGCTCTCTGAATGCCACCTATTGTGCTTTGTCATAAGAAAGTCCCCCTGCGTCTCTCTCGCTGAATTACAGCGCAACCGAGCAAAAAGAAAAATACTAATGGCGATAAAGTTTAGGAAGTTTAAGCGGCATCCGCGGGGGGTTATTGATTTATTTGGCCATGATGGGCTGTTCGTGTGGCAGTTGCACACGACGAGTGGCCTCCGACCAATCTGATCGTTCAGGATGTCTCTCGGCAGACGCTCCCAAGTCCTGCCCAAAGTGGTATCGTCAGAACCCCAAATTGGTCACGAGACAAATGGAGTAAGCACGCTATAGTAGAAATAACGGGTGACAGAAATTAAAAGCTACTTCTTTTGGAGATTTGCCCTTATTAAAGGATACAACAATTGGAACAAACAACGGTGGATGCCCGTTGGTAATTAACATTTTTCTACTGTGGAAAGACGGTCTCTTCTAAATTCATGATCGATGTTGAAACATGCGCACAAGCTAGTAAGTATAAATCTCGCATTACATAATTTTATTATTTACAATCAGGGCCTCAATAGATGCGTTGCCTCCGAAATATATTTGTTAACCAATGGACCGAACACTCTCGAGCCCGAGCCCGTTCGACCGACCGTTCCAGAAAATCGCCGCTCTGCCGGGCCGAAGCTGCTCTTCGGCACATCGATGCACGGATCCGCGTGTTCCCGCCCAAGCAAACGCTCGGATAACCGACCCCAGAGGCCGCACTCATCTCACATGACCGCGACGACCCCCCGGACCTCCAAACTATCAACCAATGGTGAGAAAACACCCCGAAAAATCTGGCGCCGTCTGTTGGAACGGATCATCACCCATGTCATCCACAACAACCAACATGTAGCAGCATAACGACGAAGCAGCCCGAATGCCGACTATCCCAGAGGAGGGCGACTACGCCCCGCACGAAACTGAACATAGCCGCTCCGCTGAAGGACCGGCGTCTCGCACTCGGTAACCCGGGAACAACTCGATCATCTCATCCAGGAGATGAACGCCATCTTCCAATCCCTGGCAGCATCCATTCTGCATCTCGCGGGTCCACAACACCCCTTCGGAGGAAACCTGGCGGGGTTTCCCGACCACTCTGGGGCACGCCCCCCGTTGCGCTCAACCATAGTCGCGGACCGCGATGGTGGAGGCCCGAACCGGGAGTGATCGCTTACCCCCACCTCTCCTCAAGGTGAGGGAGGAGGGTGGACCGAATGGACCATCAACTGCGGCGTCATCCAAGCAACCCCGCTCAACCGAGCGACAACTGTCCAGCCGAACGACCGTCGAGGAGCACCGAGGGCAGATGAGAAGCCCGCACTGGAAGATGCCAACGAGTCGCGAAGATCGCCGTCACAGGGAGCACGCTCGGCGATCGACGTCGATCCCCATCCGGGATGGCCGTGGAGGATGCCCATCTTACATTCTCGCTGATCTGTCGAAGCCGTCCGAACAACGAGGAGAAGTGCCGTCAGGACAGATCGACCAGGAAGCCCTAGGGGACGACCGATGCCCACTGATGAGGAGTATCACTGATGTGCAGATACCCTCCAGGTTCAAAGTGCCGACCTTAGAGAAATACGAAGGCACAGGAGACCTCCAGGAGCACGTGCTAGACTACCAGGGAGTCATGAGGTTCCAAGGGGCCGATGACGCCCTGCTCTGCCGAGGCTTCTATACCACCCTCAAGAGATCCATCAGGGAGTGGTATAACATCCTCCCCGATCGATTCATCGGCAGCCTCCAGGACTTGTCCTATATGTTCTACCAACAGTTCATGGCCAGACAACAAAGGAAGCCATGCTCGGACCTCTTGTTAAACATAATCCAGAGGTTGGGCGAGACTCTGAAGGGTTACATGAAGCGCTTTAACACCCAGAGGCTAAACATCGAGAGTTGCCCCGAACTGGTCACCATAACGGCCCTGAAAAAAGGGCTTTGACACAGGGGCCTAAAGAAATTGCTACATCAAGACCCCTTAAGGGCATCGTCCAGGCCCTGGCTCGGGCAGAGCGATTCATGCTGACCGAGGAAGCCCTGGCTGTGGAGGAAGGAGGTCCCCCCACGGGGGCCAGGAGGAGTTCAAACTGCGACGAAGGCAAACATCACGAGCTGGAGGACCACAAACAGGAGAGGAGGCCCAGGGGGAAGCAGCGCAGAGGGGAAACAGTGCCCACCAGGCTGCACGCAACCCAGGACGTTGTCCTGACGCATGCCTAAAAAGAGGACCACATCAACATCGGATGAAGGGGAGAGAGAACGACTATTGAAAGAAGGCGAATCGCTACTCCTCACTCCTCATGAATAGAATCTTCTACTGAAACAGACAAGCCACCCCCAAGGATGAAAGGGGGACGAAGATATGAAGAGAAATAATGCAAGTATACAAGGATAACAACCATGACACTGACGATTACTGGCACCTAAAGAAGGATATCGACCAGCTGATTAGCCGAGGATACTTGAAGAATTTCGTCGATGCTTCGATGACAGGCTCTGAGGAAGGCACATCGAGGCAAGCAGATAAGGGGAAGAAGGTGAACGTCGTCCATACCCCGTGCGCATAATTGAATAAGGTGTCAGTTGATCGACCACGTCTCATTGCTCTGGACGAGTGGCTTGCCCACCCATATCTTCCCTGCTCTATGCTTTTCAGTTTTAAATGTAGCCCCAGTTTTTCTTCTACTAAAATAAAGACACAAATATGAGTTCTTGCTCACAACTGTGCGTCCTTCAAGATTTGGTGATCGCCTGTCGGACCAAATGCCACAATCAGCTGTAAGATTGGGGTAACTCTTCCAGCAGGACCGATTAAAGTCTCGATCGATCCTAAGGCTGTGACTACTCCCCCAGCAGGAACGATTAAACTCTCGATCAGCCGTAAGGCTGGGGGCAACTCCTCCAGCTGGAACTCTCAAACTCTCGATCGTCACTAAGGCTGGGGCAACTCCCTAAGCAGGACCGATCAAACTCTCGATCGGTCATAAGGCTGGGGGCAACTCCCCCAATAGGATCGCTAGAACTCTCGATCGGTTGTAAGGCTAGGGGCAACCCCCCCCAGCAGGAACGATCAAACTCACGATTGGACGTAAGGCTGGGGGCAACTCTCCCAGTATGATCGATCAAACTCTCGATCGGCTATAAGACTGGGGCAACTCTCCCAGCAGGACCGCTCAAACTCTCGACTAGCCGTAAGACTGGGGGCAACTCCCCCAGCAGGGCCAGTCAAACTTTCGATCAGACGTAAGGATATGAGAAACTCCCTCAGTAGGATCGATCATACCTTACGATCGGCCGTGAGGCTGGGGGTAACCCCCCAGTAGGACCGCTCGAACTCTCGATCGGTCATAAGGCTGGGGCAACTCCCCCAGCAGGAACGATCAAACTCACGATCGGCCGTGAGGCTGGGGGAACTCCCCTAGCAGGACTGATTGAACTCTCGATCGGTCGTGAGGCTGGGGAAAACTCCTCCAGCATGGCCGGTCAAACTCTTGATCGACCGTAAGGCTGGTGGAAACTTCTCCAGAAGGACCGATCATACCTTACGATTGGCCGTAAGACTGGGGCAACTACCCCAGCAGGTCGATCGACCGATCGGCCTTGAGACTTGGGATAGCTCCCCCAGCACACCGATCAACCCGTCGACCGTAAGGCTGGGGCAACTCTCCCAGCTGGCCGGTCACATATCGACCATAAGGCTGGGGCAACTCCCCCAGCAGGCCGATCATTCGATCAACCAAAAAACTGGGGGGTATCTCCCCCAGCTGGCCGATTGATTTGTCGACCGTAAGGCTGGAGGCAACTCCCCCAGCATGACGGCCACATATTGACCATAAGGCTGGAGCGACTCTCCAAGAGGCCGATCATTCTATGGACCATAAGACTGGGGGTAGCTCCCCTAGCTGGCCGACTTATCCATCGACCATGAGACTGGGGACAACTCCCCTAGCAGGCTGGCCACATATCGACCATATGGCTGGGGGGGCAACTTCCCCAGAAGCCGATCACTCGATCGACCATAAGCCTGTGGGTTTCTCCCCTAGCTGGCTGACTGATCTTTCGACCGTATGACTAGCGACAACTCCCCAAGTAGGACGACCATTCAATCGACTGTGAGACTGAGGACAGCTCCCCCAGCGGTCCGACCGACCCATCGACCATAAGGCTGGGGTAACTCTTCCAGCAGGCTAACTACGGATCGACCACGAGGATGGGGGCAATTCCCCCAACGGGGCAATCGCACGATCGAACTTAGACCGATTGATGGCTCCCCGATGGACCAATCGTACCATCGGTCCCGGCCAGTCAAAATCATCCTCAAGAACCTCTTTCCATTGCTCGAGCCGCCGACCGACATCGACACGAACAATGGGAAGAGTGGGGCAAGGCCAAAACAAAGACAACACACAAACACAACAGATATACCAAAAAGGGGATAACTTCTATTATTTATTCGGCTTGTTACAAATGGGCGAGAAAGTAAAAGAAAAACTTCCATAGCTTCCTACGACGCAAGAGCCTGGGAGGAAGTCTCCCCGGTTGCTTCAGCGATGTCCCTCGTCCCGACAAGCTGGTCGAGGGTAGCAGAGGGGCGAGGAAGCATCTTCCTAACCCGCTCCTCGTATGCCAGGAATCCATCCAAGAAGGACCTTGCAATCCTCGGGGCCAGGACGTCCTCATAACCCCTCACAACTTCATCGACAAGCCTCTTGGGATCATCTCGCCGCAAGGAACCAATCTCGGACCAAAGCTCGGCCCTTTCCTTCATGTGCGCTTCTAGGACGAGGGAAAACGCCTTCTCGGTTTCTTCAGCAGACCTTTTGGCGGCAGCCGCTAATGCCTCCTTCAACCTATCCACCTCTGACGTGAGCTCGGTGATGTGTCCATATTTTCCATGTTTTTACTGCATCATTTCATCTCATTTCATATCATATTCGCATACGAAATCCATGTTTTATATACATATGCGCTCCTAAGGCCATATTCTAGTTTTTGCATAGATTTGTGGATTTTCAGGTATTTTAGAGCGATTTGGAGCAGATTCAGGACATGGACACATCCAACATGTCCAGGACATCATTGGCAGGGCTCCATGGGAGTTTGTCGCAGTTTAGAAGAATATCGGAGGAGAAGAGGACAAGAGAGCGAGAGGAGTCATCAAAAAGCCCTCAGACAGTCAGTTTCCCAGGTGACTCGGTCGAGTAGCTTACAACTACTCGGCCGAGCTGACACGCGGATACAACACATGAAACAGACACGCCCACTTGAAAAAGTAGCTAGGCAACTCGACCGGGTCGACCTAATTCAGAACGCAGATTTGTTTTTCTCCCAAGACACTGTTACTCGATCGAGTAGGTCACATACTTGACCCGAGTAGCTTAAAGACTGAGTAGTGTTTTGGAGGCAAGTTCGGACCCCCTGTTACTCGACCGAGTAGGGGGGCTACTCGACTGAGTAGCCCGCATCAGAAACAAGCAAGCAGGAGCAGCGAACCACGGCCAATGAGACGACTCGATCGAGCAGCCACTTACTCGGTCGAGTAGCCGACGCGCCCAGCAAGATTTGGGCCCAACTTTCCAGATTTCTGATTTTTAATTGTGGGGTCCATGACCCTTGTATATAAGGAGAATTTCTGTAATATTTTGGGTATCTGGAGTTTTATCTAGAGTTTTAGCTAGAGTTTTGGAGAGGGAGTGGAGATTTAATATCAAGTTTTAGATTTAGGTTTTTATTGAGCCGTCGTTGATTGTAGAAGATGAAAATACTTCATTTTTATTGCGTTTTCTTATTGGAATTTATTGGATCTTTATTCTCTCTGACTTGATATCGATCTACACCGCTTTCGATACGTATTCTAATCTTTTATATGTTTTTGATTACAATGATGAACTCTACGGTAAAAATCCAATCTAAATTTGCTTTCTCTACCATGTGTGAGTAGTTCTATCTAGGGCTAATGGATTAGCCCTACGATCTTAGGAAAAACATGCAAAGTTAGGATTTTTAGGTTGCATTGAATATAAAAGGGGAGTATTTTGGTCGATCTTGCAAAATCCCTAGGAGAACTCGTACTGAGATCGTTCCCACGGTCGGTGGAATCAATTAGCTTAAGGATTATCTTATGGATTTGATTAGAGAGTTAGTGGATTCAACCGAGGCTCGTGACCATGCCCGGCTCGTGTCTTGACGGGATCCACTAATGAACTATACCACTAATTGACGGCTACCGCCATTGCGTCAATAAGAGCCATCAAAATACCTCGAAGCTCTAACCCATGAGAGTGGTACGAGTTGAGAGCATTCGACCCACGAGAGTGGTGAGATTATTGTAGATTCTTAATGCACATACCGTATGCATCTATCACGAGAGCGGGGCAAATATGGTATGTTAGATTCATGATGCCTAGACACATGAATTCTCTTCCTAGATGCTACAACCCCCAATGAAACCAATGCACCGTAGAAGTCCTAACCTAGCATCAGCCACCGACGATCCTAGCGGTGAGTCCTAATGCCCTAGTATCTTTATATTGATCAAACACCATCAACCAACCAATGATTCAAATCGACTGATACCTTTTTCTGAGATTTAGAAATAACATGCGATCAATACACCGTTACTTTTCCTATGTGATCGATATCTTAAATACTATAACTTGACACCGTCTGCTTGCGTTCGTGTGCCCGGAACCGATACTTGGGAACCATTCAACGCCTGGCATTAGTGACGCTACCAAGAGGCTTTTAGGTGTTAGTTTCGGGTGCATCAAGTTTTTGGCGCCGTTGTCAGGGATTGTACGGTGTTACTTAGGATATTTTTATTTTGAAGATATTGTTAGCAAATCTTACCATCTCTTGTCTTTCCATCCTTTTATTCTCTTTTATTACTTTGTTACTCACGGTCTTCTTCTGAGTTTTTTTGTTGTGCATGATTACTAGTCTCGGAAGCATTGACATGGAATTTCTATTTGATCCCGAGTTCGAAAGAACCGCACGAACACTCAAAGCTTTGATAAGGGGTTAGACATCTTCTGATCCGATGGCAGAGCATACCCCCACTCCACCTCGTACTGGGTCCATCTAGGACCATATGAAGCCAAGCTATGGGAGAACTTCTATTTTGAGGCCGTAACTGGCGGCGGGTAGCTTTGAGTTGAAGACCGTGTTAATTAATTTGATGCAGCAGGATCCCTTCTATGGGCATCCACATGAGAACCCGAATCATCACATTGATACTTTCTTGGCAAAGTGCGATACATTCAAGGTCAATGATGTAAGTGACGACGTTATTAGGCGTAGGCTCTTTCCTTTTACTTTAAGGGACAAGGCCGCGTACTGGTTGCGTGCTCACCCTTTAACCACTTCACCGCTTGGGAGCAACTGGCTCTAGTATTCGTGGATAAATTTTACCCACTGTCCAAAATGGTGAGGATTCGAGGTGCCATCTCCAACTTCAAGCAATTGCCTCAAGAGTCCCTTTATGATGCTTGGGATAGGTTTAAAGATCTCCAGCACCAATGTCCACATCACGGAATCCTGGCTTGGGATCTAGTTCATAGTTTCTACAACAGGCTCCAGCCGAGCACAAAAATGATCATAGATGCCGCCGCACAAGGTGCCCTTTTGGATAAGTCGCCTGAAGAAGTTATATCTCTACTGGAGCACAAGGCTGCAAACAACCAACAGCGGAGCGAGAAGCGCTCCATCATTAAGAATCCCGATGTAAAAGTTGTTAGTCATCTTGATACTCACATTGAAACTCATTGTAAGCAGGTGGCAAGGATTGAACAACGGTTGGATGCTATTCCAACCACCTCTAGTGCTCCAGCCTATTCTACCATGAAGAATATTCAAAGCAAGGCTATCCCCTTAATGAGGGATCATATGATGGAGCTGACATACCACCAGAGTATGTACATTTTGTGCAAGGAGATGGATGGCACCAATGGCAACAACCAGCAGCAAGGAACCACCCCGGACTATCTTACGGGAATCCAAATGGAGGGCTGCTGATCGCACCCTGGATACACGCCCGAGGCGACGGTTGTAGTTTTACCGCAAGCGCACGGTGTAGCGGCGAGCGGGATATCGAACACAGGGAGGAAGAATGACCGTGCTTGTTCCAATCAACCTGGCTATCTAAGAAGAGAGATTTGCCTTTGGCGATCCTGTCACAATCGTCAGACAAAGTGCAGAAATATCAAATCAAATAAAGAACGTCTAGGGAATGGGGAATCCCCGCTACTCACCGTATCTCATAAACGTGGTTCATCGGTATCAAAATTGCTAGATTAGGGTTTTGGATGAACTAGTTGCAACTGAATGTAGAACCAAGCTCACGCTCTCACTCTGTTGCCGGTCTATAGCTATCCTAGGTTTGGGTCCATTCTCTTGCAAACCCTAGCCTATGAAAGCTAGCATTAGGATCAACATCATCGTCCAATCGCTCACCGAGCCCAATCTCTTGCAAACTCGGCTCGCGATCTAGATTGGGATAGTTCCTACCCGTCCAATCTCTTGCAAACGGGTATTGGCACGGAATTGCAACCGGAAACCCTGGTATCGGTCCAATCTCTTGCAAACCGATACTACGGAAATTCGATTCCAACCCAATTCGGATTTCTAGGGTTTCCTATCGAATTGGGATCCAATCTCTTGCAAATCCCAATCGATATGAACTCCTAGCTATCCGTAGTAAATCGGTCCCAACCTAATCTCTAAATATCAATTCTAGCAAAATTTCTACTAATTCATCACAAATATGAAGTTGGGCTTGTAGGGTTCATCCCCACGCCCCAAGACGTGGAGACTACTCACAATTCATAGCGAGATCACAAGAATAATCAATGAAATAAGCAATAGAATTCATCACAATATTGAGATATGCAATAAAAAATAGAATTTTTAGAGTAGAGATGGACAAACCAATGGAGTTCTTCAATTAATCCAACAAAAATCAAAAATTGTCTTCTCTCCAATCTCCAAAATAAAGCTAAAAAGTAGATCTAAAAAGCTGCAAAAAATCTGAGGAGAAGCCCCCAAAACTAGGGTAAAAACAGGGGTTAAATACCCCCCCCAAAATCGTCCAAAAACTGTGACCAAAATACCCCTGTACAGCCTGTTTTCCGCAGTTTTCGCTACAGGCAGCGCATCGCACTCGGCCGAGTGACAAATGTCGCTCGGCCGAGTGAGAAACCCTGTAATTTTCCAGTAAGTCGGGGCCTTCAGGGGTCTCTACTTCGGGGGCGGCTCGGCCGAGTGAGTTGTCGTCACTCGGCCGATGGCTTCATTGTACTCGGGCAGACGGGATAAGCCACTCGGCCGAGTGGGTCTTCTGAAGCTCAGGCAGCCGAAAAACAGAAACTTGGAGATTTTTGAAGGGCTTCGTCTGGGCGCCACTCGGGCGGACGTGATGTAGTCACTCGGCCGATGTGGTCTCCGTCGCTCGGCCGAGTGCACAGGTAAATCGTGTCTGATCTGGTCGGCCGAGCGGTGTCTCGCTGGTCGGCCGAGTGGCTCCTCCACTCGGCCGAGTGAGACACAAAAAATGCCCAGATTGCTTATTTTGGCATCCTCGTCGCTCCTGCGATGTCCATTCTTCTTCCTCTCCTCTCCAACAGCAAAATACCCCTCGGGGAGGTCGTCGGTGACCGTCTAGAGTAAGCGCATCTCGGGATCACTCCAAATCGCGCCAAATCACCTGAAATGCGACAAAAACAACAAATCGTGAAAAGCATCGCAATATCATCGATATATCGTGAAAAACATGATTTGGGCGATCTAAATGGCATGCAAACATGCGGGAAAAAGGTGTAAAATAAGGAGTGATCAAAATCCCCCAAGCTTGCCTCTTACTCGTCCTCGAGGAAGATAAGTAAAAGGCGAACCCGGTGGATTCGGAAAACGAAAACGGCGAAAAGAAAAAAAATGAAAAACGAAGAAGAATGAAAACGAAATAAAATAAAGTAGAAAGAAAGAAGCGAAGAGGTAGGTTGCTAGATTATTTTCTCAGGACGTGGGTTCCACTTACTCATATAGCATGCACTGAATGATAAACACATGTCAAAGAATTTTATTTTGATATCTTAGTATAATAGTGCAAATAGAAATAGAAAACCCACGAACAACGATATAATCATGGAAAACGGAATAATTTTAGAATTAGCATTGTCTGAAACATTTAAAGCGGTATACGAATCACAGATCACACACTTTTCAATTGAATGCTTTCTATCCGGAGTATAAGAGTATCACACAATAGAATAGAGAGAATAGAAAAGTATGAATTTCATGATATGAATGCTAGGCTTAGATTTCTGGATTTCGTAAAGCTAAAAATAATCTCATTGAGTATAGAATATTACTTAGCCTGGGTTGTCGTGCAACGTCAAGTAGTCACTCTCTCACACATCAATGGATCCCCTCCCCAAGCTTATCTATAAGCATGGTGGCATAAAAAATATTCACATCCCCATTTTTATATAGCTCCAAAAAGTGATAAAAAGAAAGAAGAAAGAAAGAAAGTGAGATGTGATCTTTTATTGAGGATTTTTCCTCTTTTTCTCTCTTTTTTTTCTTTTTTTTTCTTTTTTTTGATATAGCATATATACACAACGATCCCAACTCAAAGAGAGATAATGATATACAAGAATGTTTTTCTCTCTTTTATTTTTTTTATTTTTTTAGACAATAGGAGATTTGGAGCTAGGAATTAGTAGCGGGGGAAATGCCATAAAATAGAATCGCTAAGGGGAGATTCACCAATGATTTTAAAAGTAGAGAAATGATGTTCAAGATTTGTGGAGAAAGAAATAGATATACTCTCGGTTCACTCTATAAGACATGCACGACAACTTCAGCAGGGTAATCTAATCTACTCAGTTTCGATCACAAAAAAGCTAACTAATCCAGATTTATCATAGCTAACATCATCCAATCATCCTGAAGTGAAGTGTACAATTCATGCATATAGAAGTGATATAGGAAAAGAAATCAGTACTCCAGATATAAGCATTCAATGCGTGAATCTTGGTGTGTTTTCTGTGATAGCATACATATGAATATTCAGACTCAGCTAAATAATAAAATTTCATCCATCTTCATGTGGCAAAAGTGTGGGTTACTATATCTAGATGCAAGGCAAGTCATAGCATACGATATCAGAAATAAAATCTAAGACACGACAAATATAGCATGCATATAGAGTAAGCTAAATCCAACGTCATCATCATCACAGAAAAGTCATCTCTAGCATGAGATGAAAAAGAAATAAAGATAAAGGGGAAAATAAAACTATTTACAATGCGGCACACAGAAAAATAAGAAAAACGTGATGCATGGTAAAATAAAAGAAAAGTGATGA
Source organism: Scilla litardierei (assembly GCA_030789695.1). Taxonomy (NCBI): domain Eukaryota; kingdom Viridiplantae; phylum Streptophyta; class Magnoliopsida; order Asparagales; family Asparagaceae; genus Scilla; species Scilla litardierei. The sequence goes on from JAULAV010001167.1 coordinate 41,852, forward strand.
AAAAAAAGTGCAAAGGCGAAAAATGGTATGAAAAACTAAAAATAAAGGTGGCAAACCGAAAAAGATCGTGAGAACTCACTCCCCCAAGCTAAATGGCACAGTGTCCTCAATGTGCAAAGTGTGACACACCGAGAGACAAGAAATGTGAGGGGCAAGTGAGGATGCATGCATGATGGAAAAAATCAAAATGAAAATAAAAAAAAATGAAAAATATGATGCGGAAATGATGCATGCACAGATAGGAGTGATACAGATATATAAGTGGCACCAAAAACTCTCCCTCTCTCCCAAAAAGATATATAAAGATATGATCAAAAAGAGAATCCCAAAATAGGTGAGGGGAGGGGGGTGGACAAAAATGCATCAGGACCCAGCAGAAACGGGTAGCACAATGGCAAGAATAAACGATGGCATCAAGAGTGCCTAAGAAGGGGGTGCTACACCGTCTCCGTCCTGAGGCGGAGGTGGTGGGGGTGGCTGGACAGGAAGCTGGGCGGGGGTGGGTGTGGGAGTGGCAGCAGGCTGAGTGGGTGTGGAAGTGTGAGTGGGAACCTGCTGGGTGGGTGGGGGTACGCACGGGAGACGCTCCAGGACCTGGGTAAGACAGTAGTGGATCTGTGGGAGCAGGTCGAAGCGGCCAGCCATCGCAGAGACGGTGGAGGACATGGTCCTAAGGTCCCCTCTGAGACCACTCACCGCCCCCTCTAGAGCACGAATGCTCTGAAGTACTGTGTCAGGGGGAGGTGGTGCAGAGGGACGCACATGGCGGGGCTGTGCAGGTCTGGGCTGGCGTACTCGGGTCGCGTATGTGACTGGCTCAGCGGGGAAGGGTACAAAAGGTGCTGCGCCCGCAAATGTGGGCCCGGCCTCAGTGTGAGGCCGGGGCACCGGCTGGTGAGAAGTGGAGGCAGCAGCAGCGAAAGAAGAGTGCAAAAGTGGCAGCGAGGCGGCCAGAGAGGTCAGTGGCACAGAAGTGTGGACAGACGCCACGACACTCTCGGAAAATACAGCAGAGGTGGAGACAGAGGTGACTACCGCTGGGGTGGAAGAGTGTGGTCCAAAAGGTGCAACCCCAGTGGAGATCATGCTAGCCATGGTCTCCACGACCGCGGCAAACGAGGGCTCTCCACTCTCAACAAAGGTCGGCGGGCGCTCGGGGAGAGCGGAGCAAAGAGGCTCGACGGACAGAGGGCCGGTGGTGGTGGTGACAGCCGCGGGGGTGGTGGAAGTGGGCTCAGCTAAGGTACTCCCGACACTGACAGCGGTGTCAGGAGCGGCGGAAACATCGGGGATAGGCTGAGGGGCCACAGGGTCAACAGGCACGGCAGCAGGCTCGGCAGGGGCTACAGGGTCTACAGGGGCAGCGCGGGCCTGCTCGGCCTCCTCGGCCTCGAGCACGTAAGCAGCGGGGATGAGGACATCCATCGCAGGGAGCCAGTCAACGTGGGCTGGTGCAATCTGAGTCCGAGCTGGGCTCGGAAGAATCATGTAATCGGCACCGTAAGGGCCGTGCAACCAGACCCAGTGACGCTCACCATGCGGACGAAGCATCTTCATCCGGGCCATAACATCGATCGACAAAGAAGTGGGGCCCGATACTCGTCGTAGGTCGTCGGGGAAGTCCTCGCCGGTCATAAGAGCAAGCAAGGTGATCAGGCCGCCGCAGCATATCGGTGAGCGAGCGCCCACCGATACAATGATGCGGTCTAAAAACCATGCCGCGATATCGATCACGACGGCGGGGACAAGCTCATCGCCATCCCTAGATAGAGCTCTGGGACGTGTCATCACGTAGAGCATGTAGAGCTCTGGCGTAGACATCGTGCCCGGCTCATATCTGGCCAAAAAGGTCGTCGCCATAAGGCGCTGAGCAATACGGAGGCAGGGATGGACAATGGCCGAGGCCTTGGCCCTACTAGGGTCAAAGGCAGCGTGGAGACCCGTAATCCGGGCCCAGAAGGCACCGGCGTCGAAGGAAGGTGGGTGGATATGGGTGGGTGCGTAACCTCGGTCGGCCCCGGGGATATCGGGCCACGAGAAGAAGGCTCTCAACTGGGCGAGAGTGACCTGGAACTCCCGGTCCATGAACCGAAACGAGCATCCCTCGTCGGTCCGGGCGATCGAACTAAGAACCTCAAGTGTCGGGCGGATAAACGTATCCGCCGACACCTGAAAGAAGTCTCGCCAGCCCACGTTGTCGTACAACGTGAGCATCCCCTCTAGTACCCCCAGGCGTCCTAGGTCGGCAAGGTGTGCAAACCTGGAGGGTACGATCGAGCGCTAGGAGATACGCTCGAAAGCGACACGGTGTGCGTCGTTCCGGAACGTGATCCCCAGCGGCCCGACCAGTGGAGCCGGAGGTGGTGGCTGTGGAGCGGCAGGGAGAGGCTGTGCGGGCTGTGCGGGCGCTGCAGGCTGTACGGGGTGTGCGGGGCCTGCAGGCTGTGCGGGGTGGACGGGGTGTGTGGGGGAAGGAGGAGGAGAGCCTTCCACCTCGTGGGAGGGGCCGGCATCATCCGACCGCTTCCGCTTGGCGGAAGGTCTCCTCGTCCGCGGCCGTGTCCGGGGTGGCATATCGGCCCCGAGCGCGCCGAAAAACGTGCAAAGTGTGGCGTGTGCAAAATAATGGAAAGAGTGTACCCCGACACGCCGCGAGTGCTAAGCAATGGAAGCATGCGAAGTCAGCGCCTCCACGAAGCACAAATCAGTCCCGAGAAGCTCCCTTGGGCTCCCCTAAGCTCCCAAAAACAACCTGCGCATGAAATGGAGATATCAGCGGGTAATATTCAAAACGTATGGAGCATTAGGGGTATAACAGATAGATATAGAAATTGATTTGGGTTTGGGGGTCGTTTAACACATGGATCCTAAAAAAATACTCAAAAAGAGGAGAAAAAAAGGCAAATCAGGCGATACCGGAGGTGGTCGGAGCGGCGGCCGCCGGCGGCGACTCGGGCGAGTCACGGCGGGGGGTCGGCCGGTGATGGCTGGCCGAGCGGCGGCGTGACGATGGCGGTCGGGCGAGTAAGGGGTGCGAGCAGGCGAGGGAAGCTGAAAGGTCGGGGGGCGCGATCGGTTTCAGCGTTTCGAAAAACGTGTCCCCCTCGACCCCTTATATAGCAGAAGTTACGACTCGGCCGAGTGACTAGGTCACTCGGCCGAGTGGAATCAATGGAAATTCCTCCCCGCTTACGCATCGGCCGAGTGGCCTTGCCAGCCTCGGCCGAGTGGAGTAAGTCCATTCGGCCGAGTGGCTCAAGCTACTCAGCAAGACTCGCCCTAGGAGCATATCCGTTTTACTCGGCCGAGTGAATATAGATACTCGGCCGAGTAGCAGTTATACTGAAATCAGGAAAATAAACAGAGAGTTGGGTACAGCAGACTTCCCTCGTTCGTGAGCGGCTCGGCCGGACGAACTTGTGTACTCGGCCGAGTGACTAGTATGCTCGGCCGAGTGAGCCTTGTGTTCTGCTGTTTGTCTTCGTTTGGGCTCTAAACTCCGTCTTTCTTCCTCCAGTCGATTCCATCTTCCTCCTAAGCGTCGAGCACCTTCTTGGGGCGCTCCTCATCGTCTCGTTCATCCTCCTCATGGTGGATCTACCTATCTCCTCTCCTGTCAAGAAAAATAGGACCCGTTATCACAAAATTTTTGGGCGAACGACTCAAAACACTAAAAATTTCTAAAACGAAAATAAAGAAAAAGTAAAAATAAAGCAAAAACCGTCGGGTTGCCTCCCGACAAGCGCTCGTTTAAGGTCGTGAGCTCGACCCCCTATGATTTTCAATTAATGTGGGATGTTTGGTGCATATGAGATGCACCCATCAAACTTTCCGGGGAGAACGCTTGGATTTGGAAGTTGCGGCGTGTTCTCCCTCGGTGGTCTCCCGTCTCGAGTAGTGTTGGGGGAGGCTCCCCCAAGCTAGCTTTGCTCCGGTCAACGGCTTCACCGGTGACGCCGGTTTCCGTACCGGCGGAGCTTTCTTCGGAGACCTTGATTTCGAGAGCTTGCAGAGCTCTCGAATCCTTGCGACATCAGCGTCGCCTTCATCATTTTCAGCGGAGAGGTCGGGGGAATCATCTATCTTCTCATCGTGGCCTAAATCCGGGCCTTCCTCTAAATCTTCATCAAAAAGAGCGCCAATTGAGTGGGGGATCGCCTCCTCTATTACCTCGTCAAGGAGGTCCATGTAGTCAAGTTCCTCATGGTAAGGCATGTGCTTCATAGCCTTAGGAATGTGGAGCTCCACCTCGATGTTGCCGACGTTTAAAGTTAGGGTACCTTCGCGCACGTCGAAAATGACTCCGGCGGTGGCGAGGAACGGGCGTCCAAGTATCAATGACGTATCTCCCTCCTCCTTAACGTCCATGATCACAAAGTCACATGGTAAGCATATTCCACCCGGGACTTGTAGCGGTATGTCTTCGGCGATCCCTACCGGCCTTGTTATTCGCCCATCGGCCAATTGAATGCGCATGTCGGTAGGTTTCAACTTCGTCCCGGTATTTAGCCTTAGGAACATGGAGAGAGGCATAAGGCTCACACTAGCCCCAAGATCTACCAACGCCTTTTGAAGAGGGACGCCGCCCAAGGTGCAAGGAATCCGAAAACTCCCCGGATCTTTAAATTTGGCCGGCTCCTTCTCTCTCTTGGTGAACCAAGAGCCCTCCTCGGCTAGCATGATCTTCTCCTTCCTCTTTCTCCCCGAAATCAAGTCCTTCAAGAATTTAGCATATGTGGGGATCTCCACGATGGCGTCGAGGAAGGGAATATTGAGGCTAACTCCTCTTAGATACTCGAGGAACTTCGCTAGCCTTTTCTCCATTTTCGCTCTCGCTAGTCTTTGGGGGAATGGGACCGGCGGCATGAAGTGCCTCTCCTCGATCAATTGCTCCGTTCTAGATTTCTCCCTTTCTTGTGGCTCCTTCTCCTTATCAACTTCAACTACCGGCTCAACCGGCTCCGAACTTTCCTCCACGGGCTCCTCGGTAGGAATCATGGCGGGGGTGGTATCTTTCCCGCCTCTAGTAGTAACGGCAACTACGGCATTGATGTGGCCGGTGTTGCCCCGTGGGTTTTGCTCGGGTTGCGCCGGCAATTGTTGAGTATTCCGATTGAGCAACGCCAATTGCTCCGAGATTTGAGCTACAACGGTTGTAAGGGAGTCTTGCCCCGCCTTCAAGGTAGCATTGACCTTCTTTTGCTCGACCATAAACGCCTCCACTCTAGCTTCGAAGTCGGATTGTTGTTGAGCTTGTGGAGGGTTTTGATTTTGATTTCTCCACCCTTGATTGTATCCGGGCGGCCTATAAGGTGGAACTTGTTGCTTCGGTTGGAAACTTTGTTGTGGAGGCCCCCTCGGCGGATAGTGTTGTTGTTGGGGTGGTGGTGGTGGTGGTCGAGCTTGTTGAGGTGGTGGTTGTGGCGGGTTCAAAGCTCCTTCATTGTTGGCGTAAGAGAATCCGGGATGATTTCTTGTGGCCGGATTGGCCCAATACCCTTGGTTCTCCGCGACATATTGTACTTGCTCCAAGGATCCCTCTCCTTGCTCTCCTCCCACATACATGGCTTGAGATTGGTCTGGCCAATCACACATTTGGTTCGTTGGTGCGGAGGTGGAAGGGGTTCCTTGGGGCTCCGTGATAAACTTCTCCAGTCTCTCCACTACCTTGTGGAGAGAATCAAACTTGCTTGTAAGCTCCGCTACGGCCTTCGCTTCATAGATACTAGTTGGCTTCAAGGAGGACGTAGAGTGTCCTCGCTCATCGCCCCATTGTTGATTGTTTGAGGCCATCTCCTCAATTAGGGCCGTAGCTTCTTCGGGAGTCTTTGATAAGATAGCACCATTCGCCGCGGCATCAATAATTTGTTTGGTCCCCGGTTGGAGACCATTGTAGAAGCTATGAACTAGCTCCCAATCTTCAATGCTATGGTGCGGGCATTGATGCTGCAGATCTTTAAAACGATCCCAAGCCTCATAGAGCGTCTCTTGGGGTCCTTGCTTGAAAGACATGAGAGCGCTCCGAATCTTCACCGTCTTGGAGGGCGGATAGAACTTATCAACGAATGCACTCGCCAACTCGTCCCAAGTGGTAAAGACTCCCTCAGCCTGCGTCCTCAACCAATAGAGTGCCTTGTCTTTTAGCGTGAAGGGGAAGAGACGCAGTCTGATGGCATCGGTGGAGACCCCCGGCATCTGAAATTTGGCGCACTTCGACAAGAATAATTGGATGTGGTAGTGGGGATTTTCATGGGCATTCCCATGAAATGGATCCTGCTGCATCAGAACCACTAGTCCAGTCTTCAGCTCAAAGTTCTTGTCAGCCGCCAACTCCGGCATGGCAATGGATGAGGTCGTAGAAGAGGTCTTAGGCCGAAGCCTATCTCGAATAGAAATTATCCTCGCCATTCTTGCCGCTAATTGGTCCGCAGTTTCCGGGTTGGTCATAAACCTCCCTTCCCGATCTTGTCTCCTCTCCGCTCTAATTCTCCGCGCGGTACGTTCGATCTCGGGATCAAATAATATAGCTTCAGGGTCCGTCGTAGATCTCGTGTTCATGCACAGGAGAACAAAGTTTCAAAGAAGTGATTAGCACAATGGAAGGGTTAGGTAAAAGAAAAGTAAAGAAATAAAATAATAATAAAAAAATAGCTAGGGTGGTAAGATCAAACGCAATCGCCTCCCCGGCAACGGCGCCAAAAACTTGGTCGCTCCGGAATGTAACCCAAAGAACGGTTGTAGTTTTACCGCAAGCGCACGGTATAGCGGCGAGCGGGTTATCAAACACAGGGAGGACGAATGATCGTGCTTGTTCCAATCAACCTGGCTATTTAAGAAGAGAGAAATTTGCCTTTGGCGATCCTGTCACAATCGTCAGACAAAGTACGGAAATATCAAATCAAATAAAGAACGTCTAGGGAATGGGGAATTCCCGCTACTCACCGTATCTCATCAATGTGGTTCATCGTTATCAAAATTGCTAGAATAAGATTTTGGATGAACTAGTTGCAACTGAATGTAGAACCAAGCTCACGCTCTCGCGTTGTTGCCGGTCTATAGCTATCCTAGGTTTGGGTCCAATCTCTTGCAAACCCTAGCCTAGGGAAGCTAGCATTAGGATCAACATCATCGTTCAACCGCGCACTGAGCCCACTCTCATGCAAACTCGGCCCACGACCTAGGTTGGGATAGTTCCTACCCGTCCAATCTCTTGCAAACGGGTATCGGCACGGAATTGCAACCGGGAACCCTAGTATCGGTCCAATCTCTTGCAAACCGATACTACGGAAATTCGATTCCAACCCAATTCGGATTTCTAGGGTTTCCTATCGAATTGGGATCCAATCTCTTGCAAATCCCAATCGGTATGAACTCCTAGCTATCCGTAGTAAATCGCTCCCAAACTAATCCCTAATAACAATTCTAGCAAAATTTCTACCAATTCATCACAAAAATGAAATTGGGCTTGTAGGGTTCATCCCCACGCCCCAAGACGTGGAGACTACTCACAATTCATAGCACAAACACAAAATAATCAATGAAATAAGCAAGAGAACTCATCACAATATTGAGATATGCAATAAAAATAGAATTTTTTAGAGGAGAGAGACACAAACCAAAGGAGTTCTTCAAATAATCCAACAAAAATCAACTTTTGTCTCTTCTCCAATCACAAGAATAAAGCAAAAAAGTCAATCTAAAAAGCTGCAAAAATCTAAGAGAGAAAATCTCTCCAAACTAGGGTAAAAACAGGGGTTAAATACCCCCCAAAATCGTCCAAAAACTGTGACCAAAATACCCCTGCGCAGCCTGAAATCCGCAATTTTCGCTACATGCAGCACGTCGCACTCGGCCGAGTGACAAAAGTCGCTCGGCTGAGTGAGAAACCCTGTAAATTTCCAGTAAGTCTTGATCTTCAGGGGTCTTCACTTCGGGGGCGGCTCGGCCGAGTGAGTTGTCGTCACTCGGCCGCTGGCTTCTTGGTACTCGGGCGGTCGGCATTTGCCACTCGGCCGAGTGGATCTTCTGAAGCTCAGGCAGACGAAAAACAGTAAGTTGGCGATTTTTGAATGGCTTCGTCTAGGCGCCACTCGGGCGGACGGGATCTCGTCACTCGGCCGATGTGGTCTCCGTCGCTCGGCCGAGTGCACGTATGAAACGTATCCGATCTGGTCGGCCGAGCGGTGTCTCGCTGGTCGGCTGAGTGACTCCTCCACTCGGCCGAGTGGGACACCAAAAATGCCCAAACAGCTTGTTTTGGCCTCCTCGTCGCTCCTGCGACGTCCTTTCTTCTTCCGCTCCTTTCCAACAGCAAAATACCCCTTGGGGAGGTCGTCGGTGACCCTCTGGAGTAAGCGCATCTCGAGATCCCTCCAAATCGCTCCAAATCACCTGAAATGCGCCAAAAAACAACAAATCGTGAAAAGCATCCTAATATCGTCGATATATCATGAAAAACATGATTTGGGCGATCTAAATGGCATGCAAACATGCGGGAAAAAAGTGTAAAATAAGGAGTGATCACTACCACCAGTTGCGGTCTCAGGATGAAAGAATTATTTCCGAAGGTAGGCTTCCTGTGGTCCCGGATGGACCCGGTGCATGGTGGGACATTGGTATTGTCTGCCATCTGACCAGAGGGAGATTGATTTCTATTTGAGGCCCTCAGAGCCCTTGTCGTCTTCTCAATCTCAGGGTCGAATAATAATTCTTGATTGAATGCCCCTAAAGCGAGTGTTCACGCACCACAACATCTCAGAAAAATACCATTAGTAGCAAGGTAATAATTAAAAGAATAAAAAGGGTGGAAAGATAAGGAATGGTATTTTCCCCTCTCCCCTCTATCTCCTCCTCTCTCCTCACCCTCCCCCTCTCTTATAACCCCCCAACCCTAGCTCTAGCAATTTGCCAGAGCATCGTTGCAGGCACCGGCCAGCGCCGGCAGTGAATCAACCCCCTCCCCACTCTCTTTCATTACCCCCTCTCCCCCCTCTCTTCCCACCCCCTCTCCTCCCCTCCCCGACTTCCCCTAGAGCCGCCGCCTCCGCCGCCCGAGCACCATTGTGCTCGGGCAGAGCAGTCCCCCCAACATCCCCATCATCATCATGCTCCTCCCCACCACCCCCCTTTCATTAATTTTCCTATTTTAAAATCTCCAATTCGATTAGTCTCTTTATTCTGATCGCCTGCTGATATCATTCTCTCTTTTTATTGCAGGTACATTGTGCTCCTCGAGGACAATTTGGATTGGAGCAGCTTGGTGGATCATGACACACCCGGAAACTACACCTAAATTCCACCTAGTGGTGTCACGGTCGCTAGGTGTAGTAAGGCTCCTAGGTGTCATTTCCGGGCTCTATTCGCAAGCAGACAGTTTCAAATTATAGTATAAAAGATGTCGGATCCCACAGGGACAATGACAGTGTATTTGAGGTTTCAGATTATTTTTATATCTCGAAGTGAGATAGCCGTCGGGTTGGGAAGATTGGTTGTGGTGGTGTTGTTGGCTTGATAATAAAGAAAACTAGGGTCTTAGGGATCACCGCTAAGACTGTTGGAGATCGATGTTGGAATAGGATCCTTACGTTGCATTAGGTTTAGGAGATTAGTCTCTCAATTCATACCACTCTCGTGGGTTAGAATTTCGAGGTATTTTGGTGGCTCTCATTGACGCAATGGCGGTAGCCATCAATGTAGCAGTATAGTTCGTCGGTGGATCCCCTCAAGGCACGAGCCGAGCATGGTCACGAGCCTTGGTTGGATCCATTGATTTCCCTATTTAAATCCCGAGGACGGTCCTTAAGCTCATCAATTCCACAGACCGTGGGCATGATCTCAGTCCGAGTTATCCTAGGGATTCGAAAGGATCGACCGAAATACGCCCCTTTATTCCCAATTCTACCTAGATATGCAGATCTACATCTCTCTCCTAAAGTCTTAGGGCTAACCTGTCAACCCTAAAGGAGACTACTCACACATGGAAAATTTAACAAATAAAAATCCAATTTTTATCGAAGAAGACAGCACATCCATTGAATCAAATGAGAAATGAATAACTTACTTGCCGAAGACGATGAAGAATAAAACCAATAATAATCCAATTAGATTCCAGAACGTAAGAGTAATAGATCGCAGATTTTCTCCCAAGAATTAATTCAAAATCAAGCAAAACTAGGTTTAGATCTACAATCCTCTCTAATCTCCTCTCCATCTCTAAAGCTAATTCTAAAACATCAAAAGGATGAGCTCTCCCCTAGATCGCGTCCCTCAGATCCACACTTCACTCCTACGTGCATCACTGGCGCCCACCAAAACAATTCCTAATTTAGCCTTCACTGTCGCCCACCGAGTCAGTGACTCGGTCGAGCAGACGCTTGCTCAGTCAGGCTGCTCGGTCGGGCAACCCACTTGCTCGGTCGAGTCCGTCAGGGATCCATCTCCTTCAAAAATTGTCGTTCTGCCTACTCGGCCCGAGTAGGCCTTGCTCGGTCGAGTCACCATCTGACTCAGCCGAGCAAGTCCTGCTCGATCGAGTAGGACGTTGATGGTGATCCTTCGAAAATAATAGAAGTTGCTCGAACGAGCAACACACTGCTCGGTCGAGTCGGATACATGTCAGCTTCTTCTCGTGCATCAGCTCGACCGAGCAGACTACTCTGCTCGGTCGAGTCGCCTGGGAAAACTTTTGTAGAAGCTTCCAGCTCCTCCTCTACTCCTTTGAATCTCCTCGGCTCCTCCCGTATGCTTCCAAAACTCGACGAACTCCTGTAAAGCTTCGCCAACGGGCTCACGGGCATGCCAGATGTGTCCATATCCAAAAGTGGCCTCGAACCGCTCCAAAATCCCTGAAAATCAACAAAACTCTACGAAACTCGAATATGACGTTAGAATTGAATATCGTAGGAAAATACGAGATTTGGATGCGAATATGATATGAAATGCAATGGAATGATTCCACGAAAAGATGGAAAATATGGACACATCAGATCACATTGGATTCGCAGCATGCCCGTGCACGATCATTCTGCACTTGCTGCAATGCTTGTGTTGGTACACTCTCTCTACTATTTACTTTACCTGCTAACATACGTCGTTAGATTGCTTGCACGATGCATCCATGCCGAGTTAGGCCGAGGAACACCGACACTGGTGCACCCTCCTCTAGGCCGACACTCCTCCCTAGTCGTACATGCTCGCCCACTCACGAGCCGAACCTTGGTGATTCGTCTGGTACGGCCCCTCAGCCCATCCCCACTACCACCCCTTCCGACCGTCTGTATCTCAACGATGCAACATATGACGTCACCTTTAGGGACGAGGATCAGGGCAACCAGTTCCTCACTATGCTCCTCCTCGTAGGACAGGGGGTGGGACTTCTCAGCAATCAGTTGGGCAGGACCTTCCAGCCGTTCTAGATCTTATCAGGCGTCAGCGTACCCCTAGACCCACCACATTATTTTCCCCATTTTTTCCACCCGGTCCCAAGCGGCGGAACCCATCACCACCTCCAGAAGGTGGTGCCGCTGTCTGATGCACACATTACATTTTGGCTCCTATCCCTCCCCCATATTTTTAGTGCCCATCTGTCAGTACGGGGCCCTAGTCTTACACAGCTTGGGGGAGGACCCATATTGCATTTTGCATATCACCCTGCACATGCGTATACTCATTTTGCATATGTCCATATAGAATTTGCATCATGTCATATTTTGCATTTCATGCATCACTCCACACATATGCATCTGCACCTTTTCTTTTATTTGCACAGTTTTATTTTCCATTTATTTTTTATTTTTCTTACCCAGCCACCCTGGCCTCATTTCCAGACTAACCAGCGTGTTCTCAGCAGTAAGGACACTGTTGTGTTTAGCTTGGGGATGAGCGCTATCGCTTTTTTATTTTTTATTTTTAAATATATTTTCTTTTATTTTACACATTTTTACTTTCATTTTTCACCCATTTTGTCCACCTTTTTCTTTTTCTCACTAAGCATCACGTTTTCCATATTTTTCCATACTGTTGCATGCTTGTTTTTATTTTTACTCTCTCCGCCTTTACTTCCCCCTTTTTGCTAGATATATTCCACATGATTATATCTCTTATAGCCTCTTAGTATGCTATTACGATGATTACTATTTTTGCCATGCTAGTTAGAGTATTTCGGTCTTTTGCTACATGTATGCTTGCATATATATTCTTTTGCCGATTTCTCTATATGAATGCATGAAATAAAATGAAACTGAATGTATTCAGTAGTATCTAGTATATGCTTATTGGAAATGCACCAAGCTTCACACACCATTAGAATATCTGAAGCATCTACCCGTTGTCTTATTTCACTTCTTAGTGCATGCCTGCTATGGTTGTATGCTTTACCGCATGTCTTCATTATTTATCGAGATGAATGAAATTATCCATGTCTGCTTATGAGTTTAGTTAGAGTATTATCTTATCGAACCGTTGTGCATGCCTTATGAGTGAACCGAGTGATATATCATTTCCTTCTCCACTTATCTTTATAAATCTCTACAGGTCATTTGGTTTCACCCCCTTCAGCTACTTATACCGCATCCACTTCCCAAAATATCCCAAAATAAAAGGTAGCCTCCAAAAAGCCAATAAAGGAGCCAAAATCAATATGTATATTCCATTGCTCCCACCAAAAAAAGAAAAGAAAAAAATCATTCCTTATATCCTATTTGCATGGAGCTACACCTATACTTGGGAAAAAGCCAAAAATTTCATATTTCTATTCCTTAGATGCTATGCCTCAAGCTAAGCTTGGGGGTGAACCATTTGACCATATGAATGAGTATTACATTAGAGTGGAGTTGTGCACAATTGGGGATGTTTGATAATGCTTAAACTTTATGAAAAACTACTAGCTATGTAGATTTTTCAAGATTTGAAATGAATATATGAATGTCATGATCCTTTCTATTCTCATTTGCATGCTTGATTTGAATCTTATATGCTTCGGTTATGTCTATTGATTGAAAGTGCATCGCTAACCCTTTTTATACTAGACTCTATGAATTGCGTGATGTTGATATGATTTGACTGCATGAATATTAAGAATTCCCTTCTTTGATCTTAATCGACTGCAAGCATTATATGAAGCAAGAGATACGAAATTCATGTTAGCATGTGATTTATTTCGAAGCATCGTGATATGTAGCTAGAGCTTGAGATCTGACCGAATAATCTATCTTTCCCATCCATCTTCTATTCCTTTTTCTATTTCTTATTTTTATCTCCCGGTGATCCTGGTATTCGTCTTCCTCGAGGACGAGTAAGAGGTAAACTTGGGGGCTTTTGAAGTGTCCATATTTTCCATGTTTTTACTGCATCATTACATCTCATTTCATATCATATTCGCATCTGAAATCCATTTTTTAAAAAAATATGTGCTCCTAACGCCGTATTCTGTTTTTGCATAGATTTGTGGATTTTCAGTGATTTTAGAGCGAATTGGAGTAGATTCGGGACATGGACACATCCAACACATCCAGGACATCATTGTCAGGGCTCCATAGGAGTTTTCCGCAGTTTAGAAGAAGATCGGAGGAGAAGAGGACAAGAGAGCAAGAGGAGTCATCAAAAAGCCCTCAGCCAGTCAGTTTCCCAGGGGACTCGGGCCGAGTAGCTTACAGCTACTTGGCCGAGCTGACACGCGGATACAACACAGGAAATGGACATGCCCACTCGACCGAGTAGCTAGGAAACTCGACCAAGTCGACCTAATTCAGAACGCAGATTTGAGCTTCTCGCAAGACACTGTTACTCGACCGAGTAGGTCACCTACTCGACATGAGTAGCTTAAAGACAAAGCAGCATTTTGGAGGCAAGTTCGGGCCCCCTGTTACTCGACCGAGTAGGGGGCTGCTTGACCGAGCAGCCTGCATCAGAAACAAGCAAGCAGGAGCAGCGAACCACTACCAATGAGATGACTTGACCAAGCAGCCACCTACTCTGTCGAGTAGCCGATGGGCCCATCAACATTTGGGCCCAACTTTCCATATTTCTGATTTTTATTTGTGGGGTCCATGACCCTTGTAAATAAGGAGAATTTCTGTAATATTTTGGGTATCTTGAGTTTTATCTAGAGTTTTAGCTAGGGTTTTGGAGAGGGAGTGGAGATTTAATATCAAGTTTTAGATCTAGGTTTTTATTGAGCCGTCATTGATTGTAGAAGACAAAAATACTTGATTTTTATTGCATTTTCTGGCTGGAATCTATTGGATCTTTATTCTCTCTAACTTGATATCGATCTACACCGCTTTCGGTACTTATTCTAATCTTTTATATGTTTTTGATTACAATGATGAACTCTTCAGTAAAAATCCAATCTTTATTTGCTTTCTCTACTAGGGCTAATGGATTAGCCCTGGGATCTTAGGAAAAAGATGCCAAGTTAGGATTTTTTACGTTGCATTGGATATAAAGGGGGAGTATTTTGGTCGATCTTGCAAAATCCCTAGGAGAACTCGTACTGAGATCGTGCCCACGGTCGGTGGAATCGATTAGCTTAAGGAGTATCTTATGGATTTAATTAGAGAGTTAGTGGATTCAACCGAGGCTCGTGACCATGCCCGGCTCGTGTCTTGATGGGATCCACTAACGAACTTGAAGGGTTTTCTAGGACCCTTAGGGCACAAAAACACTATTACCGTCCCAAGTCGGACGGAACATAGACATAAAATTTTACAGCGGAAGAATAAACAAGTTAATCTAATTAACATGCAGTTAAACAATTTAACTTAACCCTAAGGAACAAGACCCTTAGCCAAGATCTATGCCGACTCGTGATGGATCTAACCATCCCAAGAAGGATCTAACCTACTGCGATTAAATTAAACTAATGCTTATAAAACACATACTCGGAATCTCAACCCTGGGGTAGGCGAGATGTTCCGCATCGTCTTCCGAGCCGCTCCCGATCCTACGCCGAGTCGCTCCTCGAACCGCTCCTTGAACCGCTCCGCATCCCGAGGTGAGCAATCCTCGTGTCGCCGAGCCAACCACGCGCTGAAGAAAGTTTCATGCGAGTGAAACCTTTGCCTAGATTTCGGATCCGAATCCGAATCCCCTCGTGGCTTTGCTAGAGCCCTCAGGAGTAAGGCAAAAATATAGGGAGATAGAAAAATATTAATTTAAGCCTAGATCCGAGCGTGCTCCAACATTTACGGGAGCCGCTCAGATCTGGAGCTTGGGACGAGTTTGGAGGAAGGGGGAGGCCCCTATTTATATAGGCGGCAGACTCTCCCCTTTTCCGCACAACCGATGTGGGACTATTAAATTAGAGGTAATTAAATCAAGTTAGTTTGCTCTTCACAAAGTGCAAACTTCTGTGAATTTTAACTCACTCACCGTTGAGCTTCATGATCGATACAACTCATCAATACGAAGGGCGTTCAACGGTGAACGCATAGGAAAAACTGTTCGTCAATCGGAGTTCGTTTGACCCTCCAATTGATCACCCAAAGTTCAGCCCAAGGCTTGTTTTTCACAAAAACTGAGCCGTCAAAAACTGCCCAACCAATGTTTCAGAAAACCTACTCTGCGGGGCCCACCAGGCTAGCTGAGCGAGCCCAGACCAGGCTAGAACCTGGTCTGGGCGTGCCCAGACTGGCGCGCCAAGCCTGGGCACCTGGCCCAGGCCATGATGCCTGGCCCGGGCCTGGGCCAGGCGCCCAGGCGCCTGGGCGGGCCCGCCTGGGCCTAGGCCCGGGCGCCCATCACCTGGGCCTGCGCCCAGTGCCTGGGACTAGGCCGGGCACCCAGGCCCAGGCGGACTGGTCACCCTGGCTTTGCCTGGGTCTCGCCAGGCGCCCAGGCCAGACCCAGTCTGGCCTGGGTCGGCCTGGTCTGACCTGGTCTGATCCATCGGGCTGTTTTGAGCATAAGTTGGGCATTTGGCGTCTGATTTGGACGCCGTTCGAACCTGGGTTTAGACCGGGACATTCCCGTCTTATCCGTGAACTTTTTCTTGCGTTTATATTATTAAATGTGGTCTTAAACTATTTAAGACACATTTAATCTCTTTTGCATCATATGCAAAATAGTCCCTATCTAAGCTTAAATTATCATATTGCATCAAATGCAATTATTCCATCCCTTGCATCAAAATGCAAAATCTTCTCCTAACTAATTTCTACCTATTACTAGACGAAGGTCGTACTCTGTGTGAGACCATACAGCTTGACCCTTACAACAGGTTGGGCTCGAAGCCCTATACGGTAGTGACCACGAGCAGTGGTTGCCGTCCCTGCTTCAGGAATCATCATTATGTGGTTGACTCATTGACATGAGTATTGTCGGGACCACCCTGACTGTTTCCGTGATGAGTTCCGCAGTTATAGTCTCTTCGTCTTAACTATGTCGTGTAGATCAAGTCTAGGGTACGGTCAAACTGTCAACCCCAATAACTTGACTCTGGTTAGTTTCTATCAATCTTTAGTCAATTAATGTTGGACTTCTTCCAACATACTCTGCGCAGAGATTTTACTAAAGACCGAACTAACTCTACGACACTAACTCCCATTGACCGGGAGAGATGAATCCTCTCTTGGTCATTACTCTCCTCGTACGCTTCAAGTGACACCCAATCAAAGACCTTTCGACAGGCCTAGCCTCGAAGCTAGGTCAGTGATCTAAGTGACACTGTTCACGCACAGGTTCGTAAATTGACCTCAAGTCAAAAGACCAACTTGCCTATCATCACTTAGAGTTATCATTGACAGATTGGTCAATATAACCATATGATAACTCTTGTGGATCGTTCAATGAACTCATTCTCTAATGAGCACCTGTGTCTTGTCTCCGACTTCGCCAAGTCAAACGATCATGAGATCATCGCCACCACTAAACGGTGACAACTAAGACACAATGGTCTATCCGATGTTTCGATATCCTTGTCTCGAAACATCTACGACCACGAACCCTTTTAGACTTATGCTACAGACGGTCAAACATTTCTCCATGATTGAGATACTCATCTCGATACATGTTTGACCTTGCATAAAGTCTCAGGACTTTACCTAAGTTGTTTACTACATTATAACTTAGATAAATTATTACCAAACAGCTTACTGTTATTTCGAACAAGACGTTTGTGCTATTCACACAGAGATAAATAGCCTCGAGGGCATCATCTCTCTACATCTCCCACTTGCACTCAGGCCCATTTATCTCGGTATCTAATACCGTTTTTACACATAAGTTTTCCCGACTTCATGTGGTAGAGCCTTCGTGAGTGGATCTGCTAAAACCGTCTACACTATAGACTTAAGGGGTTTCTATGTTCATGTTAGACCAACCATTTGAATCTCATTCAAACAATTCACTTGGTCTTTCGGAATCCATAATATTTTATTTCCTTGGATCATATCCTGCTCATCGTACCTTACGATAATCATTTAAATTTGTTACTGGTCATTTCAAATGGCTCATATCTATTTCTGATAAAGTGTCAAACCTTTTGATTACTTTGTCAAAATAAATGTTCCATCCCTTTGATGCCTCGCATGTAATTTATACGCTCCCACTGACCTTGAAAACTTTCTGGCTAATTCATATAAGTTGGTTCGTCTAAATCATATTTAGAAAAAACAAACTTATAAGTGAATGTTCCAATTTTCATGGTCAACTTGAGCGTTTACATCGAATTCGGTCTGAGTTGAGATGTACACATCTGCTGGCGAAAAACAGTTTCATTCTAATCCGTTTATAGGAATTTGGATGAAAAACCGTTCTCGACCAAACATGATTGCACTTCACTATTTTCCTTTCTGCACCAACCTTTCAACTTAAAGATTTACTTGCAGAAAGTGAGGAAACATTTTCCTTAGGCACGTAAACTAAATTCCAAAATTTATTTACGCACACGGACCTATTCTAATTGCATCAAGTTATAAATCGGAGTTACTACTCTGAATTTCATCCTAGAAGTTGACTTAGTCATCATCAATTATGATGTCTGACTCAACTCTTCGTCTCATGAGATTCGAGTAATTATACAACTTCTTAATGATCGATTTAATGAATATCTTTTAGATAATGTCCTTATAGAACATTATCAAAACCTAGGCATTACTATCTGGGACTTAACCCAGAGGGAGGACTTAACTCAGAGTCAATTGCTATGGATCGCACCAAGTCTAACTAAGTGTGGTTCATACTTTTTAACACACTGATGTGTTAACAGACTTGTCCTGAGAGAAAATCACATTTTCTTTTAATTACACAAGATTTTATGTAGCTAAGTATTTGACCATTCGATCCAATCGAATCAGTTTAAATACTTTTGTTATTTAGTTCTTTATTTTATCAGACTGTGTTTCATAACGAACACGTGTCTTAATAAAATATACGAATAACTTATTTTGTTTAATCAAGACTCGGGTACATCAGTATGTACGAGACTGAGTTCGACAACTCATTCTCCCACTGTCTCACAGATGGGTTTTGGCCATTATATCTAAGTGGGTAAGACTCACAAGTGTCCGCAGACTTCATAATACGAGAGGTCAGCCCCTCTTTATGTGACTTGTGAAGCTTAGTCTCTCGATACGGCCTAGTCTATTTTGCCATACACGTTTGCTACTATCTTGTGTATTTATATATTAACATTTAATACATATATTATCGTTATACATATTACTCATTGCTTCAGAAGCAATGTGACGACATTCGTCAAAATGTGTTAACCTTTTGTATAACAATAATTATGAAATCGTGACATCAAAATATGTCACATTTTCATTTCCTCCTCCTTATGCCTTTACTAATGATAAATTAAACTATTTAACTCGATTGACTTTCCGGAGTGCCTTCTTCCTTTTCTAAATCACATTTAGATATTAAATAGCCTAACTTAAATGAATAGCTATGCAAGCATCTCATGTATCCAAACGCCTGAGCTTTGCAACAAGTTGCTTGTCTCAAGATCCGGTTGGGATACATAGCCTTGCACCGCTCATGCACTCGTATTCGACTCAAACAGTTTGACCGAATTCTCGAACTTTGCGGATCAAAATTGTTTGTACATACAACTTTGAGTGTAGTTCGACAAGTTGTAGGGAGAAACATACTTCGAATATCCTATATGTTTAAGCTGCCTCATATAGAGACGAGTGTCATGTAGCGTGAATTTATTTGTTGGACCCAGAACTTAATGAAATCATATTTCTTAAGTCTGTTCTTTAGAAGGTCATTTCAATGTCAACGAGAATATAGTTTTAATTCTATCAATTAGAATTTAACTTGATATTCAATTAATCAACCATGTTGACTAGTTAACTTATTTCATTTAAAATATTTGATTCCTTCGGTAAACATAGTCTTGCCCTAGTTCAGTATATGTTCAATATTAAATATAGGTAGAATGGCTTTTATCTATCTATATCCTCCCACTATTTTTACGATCTTTTCAAAGCTTAATAACGAACGATTTAATCGAATTAAAATTAATGGGTAAGAGGTCCAATCATCTTGACCTAACAACCTTGAGTGTAGCTCAACAAGTTGTAGGACTCTGTAATCGGAAGATGACTCTTCATCGATCATATCAGATATGACCCTCTTATCAGTTTTTACCCCTAGCCATTTGTGATCATGAGTGTGCTCATCCAAATCACAATGTCTAGTCTAGTCAGACCCTTGTTTTCGTGTCTAGCCTCGACTTGCCCCGGCGGTCGGTGTATTCACGACACCTTGGTTTGGGTCAGGTCTTAGACTACATCTAGCCAGACTACATCATTGACTTATCTTACACCGGTGCTAGGTGTATTCAAGACACGACGGTTTGGGTCAAGTCAAGATTTCATCTTATGTATTTAAGGAGTTGGTTTCTACAAGGTTGCCATGTTACAGCTTGAGTGTAGCTCAACAACTTTAACACGGGTCCTATAGTTGCCAACCCCTAAAACAAGGAGGGCTACGGCTAATCTTGAAGAAGATTATTAAGTATTTGACTTAGATATAGTCCAGGGTGTCATATAATCATGATTTGCGACATTGCGATCC
This sequence comes from Scilla litardierei, assembly GCA_030789695.1. NCBI lineage: Eukaryota > Viridiplantae > Streptophyta > Magnoliopsida > Asparagales > Asparagaceae > Scilla > Scilla litardierei. The sequence goes on from JAULAV010001167.1 coordinate 61,877, forward strand.
AGCGGAACACAGCCAGGGAATTGACTAAGCCAGGATCACTATCCCTTAAAGGGTGAACCAGCAAACTTAGCCAAGCACATTGACTGGATCATGGTCCATTGAATGAAGCTTGTCATTTTTATATGTGTGCCATAGACTAAAAGGCTTTTATTAACAGCTAACTAATCCTATCAACTAGTTGAATCCTTAAATTCAAAATTTTAGGATTTGTTTAATAACTTTTATTAAATCCTTATCAACTATAAGGTTCACGTGCTATCCTAATCGTTATTAGGAATTTAATAAATTTATTAACCAACGTTAAAAGCGAAGTCCTTTAATGAGAATTAATAATAACAATTAAAAATCATTAAAGGGACTACCCTAATCATGAATTAGGTCCTAAAGAGTTGTTAAAGTTTTATTAAAACATAGCATGTCATTAGAATTTATCTCATAAATTTTAACGAGTTCTTTAATGACTAACCTAAGAAGGTTGTCTTGTGTTATCAAAATAATGAACAAGATGACATAGCCATAAACATAAAGTTACACTAATTTTATCGGATAAAATAAAAGTGTACAACTATTTAACAATTAAATAAACTAATGTTTATCAAATAAACAAGTTTAGCATGCATACTTAAATTTAACATTTAAATTTAAAAATGTGATTTTTAAAACATTTTATTTTATCTCCTAAAAATAAAAAACTTGCTTTAAAAAGATCACAAAATTTTGCATGCTACTAAAAATATTTATCGCATAAAAATTTTAAACTTTTAAAATCAGTTTTAAAATATCTCATAAATTTAAGACATCATCTTTAAAAAATTCCATGCTTAAAATTTATCACGTAAAATTTTAAAACATCTAAAAAACATTTTATAGGGCATCCAAAAATATTTAAAATTATCTCATAACTTTAAAAAATTTTAAAAATATTTTAAAAAGCATTTCAATGTTTAATAAAACCGCAGTGCTAGATCGTTATGCAAACCTAAGCTCTAATACCACTGAAGGGTTTTCAAGGACCCTTAGGGCACAAAATAAATATTACCGTCCTATGTTGGACGGAACATTGACATAAAATTTTATAGCGGAAGAATAAACAAGTTAATCTAATTAACATGCAGTTAAACAATTTAACTTAGCCCTAAGGTACAAGATCCTTAGCTAAGATCTATGCCGACTTGGGATGGATCTGACCATCCCAAGAAGGATCTAACCTACTGCGATTAAATTAAACTAATGCTTATAAAACACATACCCTGAATCTCAACCTGGGACAGGCAAGATGTTCCGCACCGTCTTCCGAGCCGCTCATGATCCCACGCCGAGCCGCTCCTCGAACTGCTCCTCGAACTCTCCGCATCCCGAGGCGAGCAATCCTCGTGTCGGCGAGCCAACCACGCGCCGAAGAAAGTTTCACGCGAGTGAAGCCTTCGCCTAGATTTTGGATCCGAATCTGAACCCCCTCGCGACTTTGCTAGAGCCCTCAGGAGTAAGGCAGAAATATCAGGAGATAGAGAAATAGTAATTTAAGCCTAGATCCGAGCGTGCTCCAACATTTATAGGAGCCGCTTAGATCTGGAGCTTAGGACGAGTTTGGAGGAAGGTGGAGGCCCCTATTTATATAGGCGACGGACTCTCCCCTTTTCTGCACAACCGATGTGGGACTATTAAATTAGAGTTAATTAAATCAAGTTAGTTTACTCTTCACAAAGTGCAAACTTCCATGAATTTTAACTCACTCACCGTTGAGCTTCATGATTGATACAACCTAACAATACAAAGGGCGTTCAACGGTGAACGCATAGGAAAAAAAGGTTCGTCAATCAGAGTTCGTTTGACCCTCCAATTGATCGCCCAAAGTTGAGCCCAACGCTTGTTTTTCACAAAAACTGAGCCGTCAAAAATTGCCCAACCTAGGTTTCAGAAAACCTACTCTGCGGGGCCCACCAGGCCAGCTGGACGAGCCCAGACCAGGCTAGAACCTGGTCTGGGTGTGCCCAGATTGGCGCGCCTAGACTGGGCGCCTGGCCCAGGCCTGGGTCAGGCGCCCAGGCTGTCACGCCCCGCTTCCCTAAAATGGAGGCGAGACGTGAAAAGGTCCGCACGAGAGTGGAGCCGTGAAGCCCCAAACCCGATAAGCGTCAATAAAATATAAGCAGGTCCCTGTAACCACAGACGGAACAACAATAATAACACAAGGAGAGACAGAAATAAAATCTCAAATCTCAGAATTTTTCCAACATGAAAATTTAGTTCAACATCCAGAAAAGCCACCAGGCTACAAGAAAGAGTCTAAAGGCCTAACACATGGCCAACACAACAAACACCAACAAAGTATGGGTGCTACGCACCGATAACTAAAAGCAGTCTAAAGCAAAAGGGAAAGCTCTACGAGGACACTAAGACTGATCTCCAGTGTCCACGAAGTCCTCGATCAACGCAGGCTCTGACTCGGCGTCAGCAAACACCACGTCCTCGGCGACAAACTCAGGCTCGGGATCTAACATGTGTCACCCAAAAGAGAAAAGGGGCACATGTCAGCAAGTCGAAAGACTTGTGCAAGGAAACTGAAAGAAAAGTAAACTAACAACCTAGCAGTTAAAGTATGGTGCATGGCATGGCAAGTATTGTATGGAAATAACAAGTGAAGTACAAGTAGCAAGTAACAAGGGGTTGGTGTGACAAGTATTGTCAAGTAACAAGTACAAGGGATCACCCACACACATGTGAGCGCCCTATTGCCCGCAGGCTGTATTCAAGTACAAGGGATCACTCACACACAGGCGAGTGCCCTATTGCCCGCAGGCTGTATTGAGCTCTTTTTCTGGACCACGAGCCAGATTTGTAATTGGCCTAGGGTTGTGCCCGCAAAACGGGTGCCTAGCCAGAACAAGTAGCACTAGTATGTAGCGATGCTACGTAATCACGATGAGTGTTCAAGCATGCAATGACATGAGCAGATATTCGCGTACCGTTAATTGAATTAAACATGACATGCAAAATGCAATGGCATGTACAGATATTCGCATACCGTTAATTTAATTAAACATGACAGTTAAAGATGCATGGATGACATGAACAGTTAATACGCGTACCGTTAATTGAATTTAAACGTGACATACAAGCATGATGAAGGTGACGGACCAAGCTTCGTTGTCAAGCTAGGTCAATGGCGTCCAGACGGCTATCCTTTCATCGTCTAGTCTCTTTTACGCTAAAGCAAGGTAATGGCCTAAGACATGGCCCAAATCAAGAGATGCAAGTTTCACTTGCCTAGCACCGAGAATGACGATCAACGAGGCCGTCACACAAATGCTAACTACGGTGATGAGATCGCTGCCATGGCAAAACAATATTAGAACAACATCTAACCTAGTTTTATTAGGGTTTCACAAAAACACATTGGGTTATGAAAACATTAAGAGATCGATTTATTACCGTACCGGAGCGGAAGAACGATGCCGAGCAAGCACGGCAACGGAAGAAACGATCCGGGGAACCTAGGGTTCAGATCTGGAATGGATGTGGAAAATCTGGAGAAATGGGGGTTTGGGGATTTCTGGGGGTTGGAGATGACCTAGGGCATGGTGGTTGGTCAAAATGGAGAGGGGGAGGAGCTATAGATGAAGGAGGAAGGCTAGAGGAAGGCTGGGGAAGATCAGAGGTCAAGGGGGAAGGAAAGAGGCCAGGAGAAGAGAAAAAAGAAACGAAAAGAAGTGGGGTATTTATAGAAAATTACCTGGCGGCTGCCCAGAAATTAGGGTTTCGACACTGATTAGTCGGTCAAAGAGCAACCACTGACCGACTAGTTTGTGAACTAGTCGGTCGGTTGACCAACGTAGACCGACTAAGTCCAAACAGTAACTCCTGTACAAAAATAGGATTTAGATTTAGTCGGTTAAAGAACAACTACTGACCGACTAGTTTCGAATCTAGTCGGTCGATGAACGTTCTTAGACCGACTAAGAATGAATAGTACTTGGTATCAAAAATGATCATAGAGCTAGTCGGTTAAAGAACGATTGCTGACCGACTAGTTTGCAACCTAGTCGGTCGATGAACGTTCTTAGACCGACTAACGGTAAACAGTAACTCCTGAGAAATTTACAAAGCCCACTAGTCGGTCCATGAAGGTTTGCCGACCGACTAAATCGTCATCTAGTCGGTCGGTTCCCCTTCTTGTACCGGTTAACGTGCACAGAAAGTTCCGAAATGGAGCGCGAAGCTCCGGGATCGATTCCTAAGACTCCTAGGCTTGATCTAACAATAAGATATGACCGATATGAAGCTCGTCACGAATGACTTACTCCAAAATCGACGATTCTAAGGAAGAAGCTAGAAAATCACGACGAAACGATTGAAAATGAAAGCTACAGAGACGAAAACCACACATGAGGAGAAAATCCACCAAAACATATAATATAATATAATAAATCCAGATACATGAAAACCAGTCATTACATCCTCCCCAACTTAAGAAAAATTCCGACCTCGGAATTTCCCAACACTCACGTGTCCGGAAACAAAAGTGGGTAGCGCTCTCGCATCTCATCCTCATTCTCCCAAGTAGACTCCCCAGGCGAGCCGTGTCGCCACATCACCCTCACAAGATTGACAACCTTGTTCCGAAGTGACTTCTGACGCCTGTCCAAAATCTGCATTGGCTGCTGGTCATACGTCATATCAGGGCGAACGGTAATCTCCGAGAAATCCACAGCATGAGATGGATCGCTAATGTATCGACAAAGCTGCGACACATGGAAAACATTGTGAACTCCTTCCAAAGATGGCGGTAAGGCTAAGCGGTAGGCCACCTCGCCAACTCTCTCCAGAATGTCAAACGGTCCAATGTATCGCGGGCTCAACTTCCCTCGCTTCCCAAGGCGAATCACACCACGATTCGGGGAAATCCTCAAGAACACATGGTCGCCCGGCTGAAACTCCAAAGGACGGCGTTTAGCATCCGCCCAATGCTTAAAACGGTCCTGAGCAATCCTCAACCTCTCCCGAATGTTCCTGACAACATCCACAGCTTCCACAATCATCTCAGGTCCCAACAGCTCCCGATCACCAACGTCATCCCAACTCAATGGCGATCAACATTTCCTCCCATAAAGAGCGACGAAAGGCGCCATGACAATACTCGCCTGGAAGCTGTTGTTGTAAGAGAACTCTACCAGATGTAGATGGTCCTCCCACGAACCCTTGAAATCCACCATGCACGCCCTCAGCATGTCCTCCAAGATCTGAATCGTCCTCTCGGACTGGCCATCCGTCTGCGGGTGGTACGCCGTGCTGAAACTCAGACGCATACCCAAACTCTTCTGCAAACTCCGCCAGAATTGAGATGTGAACCTCAGTCTCTGTCCGACACGATGCTCATGGGGACTTCGTGAAGTCGTACGATCTCCTGCACGATTCACGTTACATCACTTTCTAAACTAGGAAAAGGAAATAAAACGGAGAGCAAAAGAATTTACCTCCATATATCTCCTCGCTAGTGCCTCAGTGGACTGTCCCACTCGGAATGGAATAAAGTGCGCGGATTTGGTCAATCGATCTACGATCACTCAAATCGCGTAATTCTGCTTCGGACTCCGAGGTAGTCCAGTCACGAAATCCATAGTGATGTGTTGCCACTTCCACTCCGGAATCGGAAGCGGTTGCAGCAACCCTGCCGTACGCTGATGCTCCGCCTTCACTTGCTGGCAAACCAAGCACTTGGCCACACTCCGAGCCACGCTCCTCTTCATACCATGCCACCAATAGTTCAGACGAAGATCCTTACACATCTTGGTCCCACCAGGATGCACAGAATACGACGAACTATGTACCTCCACCATCAACTCCTCTCTGATATCCCCAGCTGGCACACACAACCTGGCTCCAAACCTCAGCGAGCCATCCTCATGAATCAAAAAGTCAGTCCGCAGATCGGCTTCCACCTGCTCCTGAATCTTCACCAGCCTCGGATCATCAGCCTGGCCAGCCTTGATCCGATCCACAATCGTCGACTGTATCTGCATACACATCAACGAAGAAGCCTCCCCATGAAGAACAATCTCCACACCAGACTCGCAAAAATCCTGCTGCAATCTCCACTGCGAGGTCAAAATCATCATCGCTGGAAGCCTACTCAGCGCATCAGGAACCACATTCACCTTGCCAGGGTGATACTGCAAATCAATCTCATAATCCGCCATGAGCTCCAACCATCGACGCTGTCGCATGTTGAGCTCCTTCTGAGTAAAAATATACTTCAAGCAGTGAAGATCTTCACCTTCTCACTCAGCAGGAAGTGCCTCCAAATCTTAAGAGCAAACACAACAGCAGCCAACTCCAAATCATGCGTCGGGTAATTCTTCTCATGAACCTTGAGCTGACGAGATGCATAAGCCACAACATGCCCGTGCTGATGCAACACACAACCGAGACCCTTGCCAGAAGCATAGCAAAAGATCTCAAATCCACCGCTGCGATCAGGCACCACAAGAATAAGGGCAGGCGTCAATCTCTCCCTCAGAACACCAAAAGCATTCTCACAATCACCTGACCAAACAAAAGGCACATCTTTCCGCGTCAATCTGGTCATCGGCTCGGCAATACGGGAAAAGTCCTTAATGAAGCGCCGATAGTAACCAACAAGCCCAAGGAAACTCCGAATCTCATACGCTGACTGTGGAACATGCCACTCTCTCATGGCCCTGATCTTCTCGGGATCCACTGAAATACCATCTCCAGTCACCACATGCCCGAGAAAAGCAACTCTGTCCAGCCAAAACTCGCACTTCGAAAACTTAGCATACAACCGATGCTTCCTCAAAATCTCCAACACCGTCCTCAAGTGCGATGCATGCTCCTCCTCCGACTTAGAATAGATCAGAATGTCGTTAATAAAGATAACGACAAACTTATCCAAAAAGTCGTAGAAAATAAGGTTCATCATATTCATGAAAACTACGGGTGCATTGGTTACACCGAAAGGCATAACCATAAACTCGTAGTGTCCATACTTCGTCCTGAACGCTGTCTTCGGAACATCATCCTTCTTCACCTTCAACTGATGATAACCACTCCTCAGATCCAACTTCGAAAACACCCTCGAACCTCCAAGCTGATCAAAAATATCATCGATGCGAGGCAACGGGTATTTATTCTTGATGGTCACCACATTCAACTCCCGATAGTCCACGCACATGCGACTCGAACCATCCTTCTTCTTCACCAGCAGCACAGGTGCTCTCCACGGAGACACACTAGGGTTGATATAACCCTTCTGCATAAGCTCATCCAACTGCCTACGCAACTCTTCCAACTCTGCTGGCGCCATACGATATGGTGCCTTCGAAATGGGCTGCGCTCCCGGAATAAGATCAATATAAAATTCCAAAGCTTGATCAGGTGGCAAACCAGACATCTCCTCGGGGAAGACGTCATCAAAATCTCGCACCACAGCTGGCCTCTCTAACTCCATCTGCATAGCCACAATCTCCACCGGCCTGGCTCGAAATCTGACAGGACCAAGCGACTGCTACCACGGCTGAACTCAAACACTGGGTGTCCGGGAATCTCGAACACGACCTTCTTCCTCCAACAGTCGATCGTAGCATAGAAGCTCGCAAGCCAGTCCATCCCAAGAACTGCATCATAGTTGATGATGTCATGGACAATGAAATCAGCGTAAAGCTCATGTCCACAAACCACCAACGGGCAAGAATTGCAACCAAGATGCACCGAGACCACGCCATTCCCTATAACGATATTCCAACTCTTGGAAAGAGGGGACGTCGACAAGGAATGCTTCTCCACGAAGCTCCGAGAAATAATGCACATCGATGCACCAGAGTCAAAAAGAACTCGTGCAGGAAATATGCACACCAAAATCACACCTACAAACAGTCTAACAATCAAGCCCTAGTCTAGCAACAAACATGAGCAAGCAACCAAACATAATCTAACAATCAAACATAACTAAGGAAGAAACAGCTAGGAGGGAAGTTACATGTGATAACCTCATCCATGGCCATGCTCTCCTCCTCAGTCATCAGAAAAGCCTACCCTCTCGGCGGAACAACCCGCTGAAAGGCCTGTCTCTGTGGAACAAGGGGTGCTCCACGTCCAGTGAGCACAGGAGCTCGCTGCTGCAACGGCTGTGCTGTAATGGGTGCCCGCCAAGGCTGCTTCGACTTGGGACACTCCCTGATGGTATGGGCAGGATCTCCGCAGACAATACACTGCCCCAGGAACCTCTTACACTGATCCCTGAGGTGCCCGGTCTTACCGCAGAAATGGCAAGTCTTCAGAATAGGCCCTCCTGGCCTCTTGAACTGAACAGGCTAGATAGGCCTGAATCCAGGTCTAATCGCCGCTCTGACCTGCTCCACAGGCCTCTTCCCAGCTCCTGAAACATGTCCCTTCCTCTGGTTCAAATTCAACTCCTGCCGCCTTGCAGCAATCAGAACCTTCTGATATGTCTCCAGGTCAGAAGAGGTCACAAAACTCTGAAGCTCCAAGGCAAGTCCCTGGAGGAACCCCTGAGCTTTCTCATCGGCATCTTGCACCATCTTTGGTGCAAACCGATTGAGCCTCGTGAACTCTTGGTGGTACTGATCCACCGACAAGCTCCCCTGCTTCAGATCTATGAAGCGCTGCAGCATCACCTGCCTAGCAGTCTTCGGGAAGAACTCGCCATCAAATCTGGACTTAAAGGTAGCCCAAACTATCGGCTCCACCAGCATCTTCTCTTCATCATCCCACCAGTTTCTGGCATTATCCTTCAGCTGCCTCTTAGCCAAATCAACCCATCCAGCCGGGTTAATCTTCGCCATCGCCAGGTTATCCTCAATGTTCCGAATCCACTCATCGGCAGCCAGAGGACCCTCAGACCCATCAAAATATGCGGGACCCAGCTCCTGAAATTGCTTCGCTCCGGCTCGGAGCGAGGGGCATCCTGGATTGCCCAACCAGCTCGAGCAAGTGGAGCATTCTGGACTTGCAGGAGCACGCCCTGCTGCACTTGCATCATATGAAGCATCATCCGCATCATCTCTCCATTGGTGGGTTCCCGCTCAGGCTCCTCATCATGAGGGGGCGCACCACTACCTCCACCACGGGTGAATCGCCTTCCTGCCATCTAATGACACAGAAAACGAAACAATTAGACTCATAGCTTATGACTCGGACGTCGAACTTAGTTTATTGGACATTCTAATATTATTATCGTTATTCCGATAATCGCAGTTACAGAAGAGGACCTGCATGGGCCACCAACAAAACCTGTCACGCCCCGCTTACCTAAAATGGAGGCGAGACGTGAAAAGGTCCTCACGAGAGTGGAGCCGTGAAGCCCCAAACCCGATAAGCGTCAATAAAACATAAGCAGGTCCCTGTAACCACAAACGGAACAACAATAATAACACAAGGAGAGACAGAAATAAAATCTCAAATCTCAGAATTTGTCCAACATGAAAATTTAGTTCAACATCCAGAAAAGCCACCAGGCTACAAGAAAGAGTCTAAAGGCCTAACACACGGCCAACACAACAAACACCAACAAAGTATGGGTGCTACGCACCGATAACTAAAGGCAGTCTAAAGCAAAAGGGAAAGCTCTACGAGGACACTAAGACTGATCTCCAGTGTCCACGAAGTCCTCGATCAACGCGGGCTCTGACTCGGCGTCAGCAAACACCTTGTCCTCGGCGACAAACTCAGGCTCGGGATCTAACATGTGTCACCCAAAAGAGAAAAGAGGCACATGTCAGCAAGTCAAAAGACTTGTGCAAGGAAACTGAAAGAAAAGTAAACTAACAACCTAGCAGTTAAAGTATGGTGCATGGCATGGCAAGTATTGTATGGAAATAACAAGTGAAGTACAAGTAGCAAGTAACAAGGGGTTGGTGTGACAAGTATTGTCAAGTAACAAGTACAAGGGATCACCCACACACATGTGAGCGCCCTATTGCCCGCAGGCTGTATTCAAGTACAAGGGATCACTCACACACAGGCGAGTGCCCTATTGCCCGCAGGCTGTATTGAGCTCCTTTTCTGGACCACGAGCCAGATTTGTAATTGGCCTAGGGTTGTGCCCACAAAACGGGTGCCTAGCCGAAACAAGTAGCACTAGTATGTAGCGATGCTACGCAATCACGATGAGTGTTCAAGCATGCAATGATATGAGCAGATATTCGCGTACCGTTAATTGAATTAAACATGACAGGCAAAATGCAATGGCATGTACAGATATTCGCATACCGTTAATTTAATTAAACATGACAGTTAAATATGCATGGATGACATGAACAGTTAATACGCGTACCATTAGTTGAATTTAAACGTGACATACAAGCATGATGAAGGTGACGGACCAAGCTTCGTTGTTAAGCTAGGTCAATGGCGTCCAGACGGCTATCCTTTCACCGTCTAGTCTCTTTTACGCTAAAGCAAGGGAAATGGCCTAAGACATGGCCCAAATCAAGAGATGCAAGTTTCACTTGCCTAGCACCGAGAATGACGATCAACGAGACCGTCACACAAATGCTAACTACGGCGATGAGATCGCTGCCATGGCAAAACAATATTAGAACAACATCTAACCTAGTTTTATTAGGATTTCACAAAAACACATTGGGTTATGAAAACATTAAGAGATCGATTTATTACCGTACCGGAGCGGAAGAACGATGCCGAGCAAGCACGACAACGGAAGAAACGATCCGGGGAACCTAGGGTTCAGATCTGGAATGGATGGGGAAAATCTGGAGAAATGGTGTTTTGGGGATTTTTGGGGGTTGGAGATGACCTAGGGCATGGTGGTTGGTCAAAATGGAGAGGAGGAGGAGCTCTAGATGAAGGAGGAAGGCTAGAGGAAGGTTGGGGAAGATCAGAGGTGAAGGGGGAAGGAAAGAGGCCAGAAGAAGAGAAAAAAGAAAAGAAACGAAGTGGGGTATTTGTAGAAAATGACCTGGCGGCTGCCCAGAAATTAGGGGTTCGACACTGATTAGTCGGTCAAAGAGCAACCACTGACCGACTAGTTTGTGAACTAGTCGGTCGGTTGACCAACGCAGACCGACTAAGTCCAAACAGTAACTCCTGTACAAAAATAGGATTTAGATTTAGTCGGTCAAAGAACAACTACTGACCGACTAGTTTCGAATCTAGTCGGTCGATGAACGTTCTTAGACCGACTAAGAATGAATAGTACTTGGTATCAAAAATGATCATAGAGCTAGTCGGTTAAAGAACGATTGCTGACCGACTAGTTTGCAACCTAGTCGGTCAATGAACGTTCTTAGACCGACTAACGATAAACAGTAACTCCTGAGAAATTTACAAAGTCCACTAGTCGGTCCATGAAGGTTTGCCGACCGACTAAATCGTCATCTAGTCGGTCGGTTCCCCTTCTTGTACCGGCTAACGTGCACAGAAAGTTCCGAAATGGGGCGCGAAGCTCCGGGATCGATTCCTAAGACTCCTAGGCTTGATCTAACAATAAGATATGACCGATATGAAGCCCGTCACGAATGACTTACTCCAAAATCGACGATTCTAAAGAAGAAGCTAGAAAATCACGACGAAACGATCGAAAATGAAAGCTACGGAGACGAAAACCACACATGAGGAGAAAATCCACCAAAACATATAATATAATACAATAAATCCAGATACATGAAAACCAGTCGTTACTCAGGCGCCTGGGTGGCCCCCCTGGGCCCAGGCCCAGGCGCCCAGCGCCTGGGCCTGCGCCCAGGCCCAGGCATGTCGGGCACCTGGGGCTGGGTGCCCTGGCTCTGCCTGGGTCTGGCCAGACGCCCAGGCCAGACCCAGTCTGGGTCGGCCTAGTCTGACCTGGTCTGATCCATCGGGCTGTTTTGAGCATAAGTTGGGCATTTGGCATCCGATTTGGACGCCGTTCAAACCTGGGTTTAGACTGGGACATTCCCGTCTTATTCGTGAACTTTTCCTTGCGCTTATATTATTAAATGTGGTCTTAAACTATTTAAGACACATTTAATCTCTTTTGCATAATATGTAAAATAGTCCCTATCTAAGCTTAAATTATCATATTGCATCAAATGCAATTATTCCTTCCCTTGCATCAAAATGCAAAATCTTCTCCCTAACTAATTTCTACCTATTATTAGATGAAGGTCGCACTCTGTGTGAGACCCTACAGCCTGACCCTTACAACAGGTTGGGCTCGAAGCCCTATATAGCAGTGACCACGAGCAGTGGTTGCCGTCCCTGCTTCAGGAATCATCATTATGTGGTTGACTCATTGACATGCGTATTGTCGGGACCACCCTGACTGTTTCCGTGATGAGCTCTGCAGTTATAGTCTCTTCGTCTTAACTATGTCGTGTAGATCAAGTCTAGGGTACGGTCAAACTGTCAACCCCAATAACTTGACTCTGGTTAGTTTCTATCAATCTTTAGTCAATTAATGTTGGACTTCTTCCAACATAGTCCGCACAGAGATTTTACTAAAGACCGAACTAACTCTACGACACTATCTCCCATGGACCGGGAGAGACGAATCCTCTCTTGGTCATTACTCTCCTCGTACGCTTCAAGTGACACCCAATCAAAGACCTTTCGACATGACTAGCCTCGAAGCTAGGTCGGTGCTCTAAGTGACACTGTTCACGCACAGGTTCGTATATTGACCTCAAGTCAAAAGACCAACTTGCCTATCATCACTTAGAGTTATCATTGACAGATTGGTCAATATAACCATATGATAACTCTTGTGGATCGTTCAGTGAACTCATTCTCTAATAAGCACCTATGTCTCGTCTCCGACTTCGCCGAGTCAAACGATCATGAGATCATCGCCACCGCTAAACGGTGAAGACTAAGACACAATGGTCTATTCGATGTTTCGATATCCTTGTCTCAAAACATCTACGACCACAAACCCTTTTAGACTTATGCTATAGACGGTCAAACATTTCTCCATGATTGAGATACTCATCTCGATACATGTTTGACCTTGCATAAAGCTCAGGACTTTACCTAAGTTGTTTACTACATTATAACTTAGATAGATTATTACCAAACAGCTTACTGTTATTTCGAACAAGACGTTTTTGCTATTCACACAGAGATAAATAGCCTCGAGGGCATCATCTCTCTACAGAACTATACCACTAATTGACGGCTACCGCCATTGCGTCAATAAGAGCCATCAAAATACCTCGAAGCTCTAACCCACGAGAATGGTACGAGTTGAGAGCATTCGACCCACGAGAGTGGTGAGATTATTGTAGATCCGTAATGAACATACCGTATGCATCTATCGCGAGAGAGGGGCAAATATGGTATGTTAGATTCATGATGCCTAGACACATGAATTCTCTTCCTAGATGCTACAACCCCCAATGAAACCAACGCAACGTAGATGTCCTAGCCTAGCATCGGTCACCGACGATCCTAGCGGTGAGTCCTAATGCCCTAGTCTCTTTATATTGATCAGACATCATCAACCAACCAGTCATTCAAACCGACTGCTACCTCTTTTTGAGATTTAGAAATAACCTGAGATCAATACACCACTACTTTTCCTGTGGGATTGATATCTTATATATTATAACTTGACACCGTTTGCTTGCGTTCATGAGCCCAGAATCGAAACTTGGGAACCATTTAGTGCCTGGCATTAGTGACACTGCCAGGAGGCTTTTAGGTGTTAGTTCCGGGTGCATCACCCTGCGATCATATGGAGTGAGGGCCGTAACTCCTTGTGAGCCTCCTCAGCTGCTCGATCGACTGCCTATGCCCTCATATGCTCCGCTCGAGGGCCGCCTCGAGCTCGATGACTCGCTTCGAGTGCCGCTGCACCTCTACGACCAACGAGGACGCATGTGAGACGAAAGGGGTGAAAGTCAAACTAAAAACGATTGGAGAGAGAGAGAAGAAAGAGACCTACCTGATGAATCTGCCATACCATTCAGTCCCCTAGGCTCTTGGTGTGGACCCTCTCCAAGAGAGAGCGGTCCCTCGGTGGTGTGAAGCTCTGTGCCAACCGGACAGCCACGTCATAGTCGGTAAAGACTGAACCTCCAAATTGGGCCTCAAGACTGGACTCGAACACAGTCAGTATTTGCCCTGCCACGACCAGGGTATGCTCTGTAGGAAGACATATACCCTTGAGGCATTTATCCTAAGATAATCATCTCGTTTTAATAATTATATGGTATTAATTATCTTAAGTATGAATTCGTAGAATCAAATACTTAGATAATTTCCTTAGACATATAGTCAGGTCATTACGTATCCAAATGTAGATCTCGATTATGAGAAGTTAGTGGCCGATTAGAAACTTAAGTCTTACCGGTTCATGGTCATAGATGTGTCGAGAATAGGATATCAACACATCAGTTAGACCATTGTGTCTTTGTCTTACCTTAGGGTAATGATGATCTAAGAGCCATTCGACTTGGCGAAGTCGGAGATGAGACATAAGTGCTCATTAGAGAATGAGTTCACTGAATGACCAACTTAGAGTTATTAAATGGTTAAGCTTTAACTAAACTGTCAATAATAACTCTAGAGTGATGATAGGCAAGCTGGTCCTTAAGACCTGAGGTCATCAGTACGAACCTATGAATGGATAGTGTCACTTAGATATATGATCTAGCTTCGAGACTCGGCCTGCTGAAAGATCTTAGGTTGGGCGACACCTGAAGTTCACGAGGGAAGTAGATGACTAAGATGTGATTCGTCTCTTCCGTTAAAGGGAAATTAGTGTCACTGGATTAGTACGGTTTTTATGTTAATCCTCAGTCGGAGTATGTTGTAGGATGTACAACGTGAATACAATAAAGACCGCTGTATACGAACCAATGCTGACTAGTGGAGTTGAAGGTAAACCATACCCTAGGCCATGCAGAGACACAGTCTTGACGAAGGGACTAAATCTGTGGTATTCATCACTGACACAGTCAAAGTGATCCCAATGACACGTTCGTCAATGGATCGATCACGTAAGTATGATTCTGAAACTGGGACGACGCCTGCTGCTCGTGGTTACCGTCGTCTTGGGGTTTCGAGCTCCAACATGTAGTAGGGTCAGGCTGTAGGATCTCACACTGAGTAGTATCCACGTCTTAGTAATAGGAAGAATGTTAGAGGAATTCATTCGATGAAATGGAATATTTAAGTCCACAAGTTAGTTGCGAGTTCAAGTTTAATAGGGGACAAATTTTGCATGTGATGCAAACTATATTAAATGTTTTGTGAATTTTTTACGATAATATTTAATGGAATAAAATCGTTGGAAAGGTTGCATGGATGACAGGATCGTCTCAGTCTAAACGCAGGTTCAAACCGCATCAAAAACGGAGCTCATATGAGCCCAAAAAGATGAAAACAGTGAAAAGGGGCTTAATGGGTCAGACCCATTATGGACAAGAGGGCCCAACCCGCAAAAGAGCGGGGCCCGCCCGCTAATTGGGCAAGCAGACCTGCTAACCCTAGCTGGCGCCGCCTGCTGTGCCAGCGGGGCCGGCCCGCTTAGCGGGCCTGGTGCCCGCTGTGGCCCAACGGGCAGCCCGCCCGCTGAGCGGGCGGGTGTGCCTGCCCAGGCCAGCAGGCGCATCCCGCTGGGCGTGCTAGGGCATAGGCAATCCATTGCAGGCGCCAGCCCGTAATGGAGGCGGGTGCGCTCGCGAGTTTGCCTTCTCCGTTTGACTTATTTCCTAGGGTTTTTGAAACCCAAAATGATGGCTACGATGAATGACTTTTTGCCCATCTTTGGACAATAGTTTGAGGGGTCAAACGAAGTCGGAATTCGTCAACGTTCATTCCTACGCGTTCACCATTTGGAGCCCTTCGAAATTATAACTTATATCGTCTCTAAAGCTCAATGGTGAGAGAGAATTAATTGGTTGAAGTTGACCTTTGTGAAAGGCTTACTAACTTCATTAACTCAATTAAAATCTCATTTGTTTTAAGTTTGTCCCACATTGCTCGTGACGAAAAGGGAGGAGCCACCTTCATATATAAATAGGGGTGCCCTCTCTTCATTGAAAACCACACCAAGTGATCGATTCGAGAAGCTCCTGATTTTTGAGCACGCTCGATCGAGAACTTAAATATTCCTCTCCCCTCTTTTTCTTCCTATCCTCCCGTCAGGTCCTAGCAAGACTACGAGGAGGTTTGGATCGGATCCAGACGTCTTTGACGCGGATCTGCTCAAATGAAACTTTCTTCGGCAAGTGATCGGCTAGGAGGCAGCTTGGGTAGATCGGTTCGAGGGCGCAAAACGGCTCGACTACGAGGAGTGAAAGAAGGCGGTGCTGTACATCTTGCCTGTCCAAAGGTCAAGATTCCAGGTAAGCTAAATTAGTAGCTTTTTAGAATAATTTTAATAATGTTGCAGTAGGCTAGATCCCTCTTGGGGTGGTCAGATCCACCCTAAGTAGGCATAAATTTTGGCGAGGTTCTGGCTCGCCATAGGGCCTTAGCTAAAATGTTTAGCTTTATGTTTTTTTCCGCAACATTTTTCAATCACTCTGGTCCGTCCGATGTAGATCCACCCTAAGTAGGCATAGATTTTGGCGAGGTTCTGGCTCGCCATAGGGCCTTAGCTAAAATGTTTAGCTTTATGTTTTTTTCCGCTACGATTTTTCAATCCCTCTGTTGTCCGTCCGATGTAGGACGGGCACAGATCTGAGCCCTAAGGGTCTGTCAAAACACTTCATGCTCGACCTGTAGGGTAGAAGAAGCCTTTCCCAAGGCCTGGGGGCTTCCCTGAGGGGCGGCCGACAAGCACCGCGCAGCCAGTGAACCGCTCTTTCCTTTTCTCTTCTTCTTGGGCCTCTCAGAACCCGAGCAAGAACGCTTCTTCTTCGGCCTCTGACCTCCTGTCGGCGCGACAGGATCCTGCTTAGGACCAGCCGAGGCCCCCTCGCCGGGGACCAGGTCGGCGGGAGCATCAACCAGGCCCGTCGCGATAGGAGAGGAACTTGCAGTAGCCAAAGTCGAAGCCAGGCTCAGGGGAGCATCAGTCAGCCCCGTCACAATGGGAGAAGAGCCTGTAGTCAGGGGAACATCCACCACCTTCAACATCCCGATTGGTGGCTCAGCTGCATGGATCGCCTCCTCCTTCGTACGGCGCGACACATGGCCAGATGGGCTTCCCCGAGATTCCTGGGCACCCCAACGAATGAGTTCATGCATGTCGTAGGTGTGGCTGAACTCCTGGCCTGCCATTCATGTAAAAGAAAGGAGAATCAGGGTAAGCCATGGAGAAGGACGAAGTCTAAAAAGTGCCTTTACTAGGGGACCACAAAACACTCTTGAGGAGGAGCTCATCCAATAAAGGCCAGACCGATCTCTCTCCCCTGGGCAAGGCCGTCAGGAACTTAACCGCGGCCCAATCAACCTCTAAGAGGTCCAGTGCCAAATTGTAGGTGCACGAGCTTCCCCAGCCAGTTAAAATTTTGGCATCCCCAGGCGAGGTGACGAAAACGTAGTCGTTCTTCCAATGACCGACCCAACGGGGCAAGCCCAGCAGACATTCCCTGACACTCCTAACGTCAATGTGAAGCCATGTTGCCGAGGATACATCCCTAATTCTGTAGAAATAGAAGAAGAACGGCAAGGATGGCTCCAACCCGTGCAGATGACAAATTATGACAAAGCCGACCAAGACCGGGCCTGAGTACGGGGTCAGCTGGCACAAGGATACTTACAAAAATTCCAAGACTTGGATAATGAAGGGGTGGAGAGGAAAGCGAAGCTCCATTCGAAACATCTCGACGTACACACTGATCTCACGGGCCTTGGGAAAATAGATCCTCTCGTCTTGAAACAGGACCCGAACCCCATACAGATAAGAAAGATATTCCACCCTAACTCTCTCAGCGGTGGAATAGGAGACAGTAGAGGCCGCTTTAAGCATCGCGGGAGGAACCTCGGATCCCTCAGCCCCAGAAGGATCCCCTCGTTGGATCAAATCCTCAAATAGCAAACACTTGCCCTTTACGCAGGGCATTCTGCGTTTGAGGTATGAAGATGCCCCGATGGCCGCAATAGAATCTTCGGCATCAGGCGACAGAATTCCTATTCTCAGCGCCCTCTCCATTGAGCAAAACAAAAATGGGAGTAAGGAAGGGGGTTACCTTGCGAAAGCTGGAGAACGGGATGTCAAAGAGGAGACAGAGAGAGACTCGGCAACGACGAGAGGAAACGAAAGCAAAATTGAGAAGCGTGGAAGGAACCCCAAAACCCTATTGTTTTATATGGATGGCGACTCCGAATCCAGGCCATCCAAAGAAGGACACATGTCAACATCCCCCTGAAGGCAGCTCTCCGAATCACACTTCCAAAGGGCATGAGAATTCCTGGTTCACAGTGCCATGATGACCTTCATTTAATGTGTCGCCTCGACTGACGCGCCCGTCAAATCTACACGAATCACATCCCTCGGATCAAACCGTCAAGAGCCGAGCGATGGGGGGCAATTGATACAACCCTCCAAACAGAACAGGCCAAACCCACGGCCCGGGGGGATTGGGTCCTAACCTGAAGGCCCCGCGAGAGTATCAAGTCGCGACGACCCAAACCCAACGTCGGGGAAACCGCTGACCCTCCACGATTGAGGAAACCTCTCCCCAGATCGCGCCCGCCTTGAACTCCATTCAATGTGTCATCACGTCTGCCTTCATGACCATTGATGGGACCATCAAAGCGGACGGACACAAAGGGCGAGATGACAGGACGCCAAGGCATTGACATGCCGACTCCTATCAGAGGCCCGAAAGAACAAAACGCCAAGGGATCGAATCCTGAATACCCAATGCTTATGTATTCCATCTCTCAAGAACTTTCTTACACCTTACATTTCTCCTACATAACTCGGCTCGAGAATTCGCGCTTGGTATCTCTGCGAACCAAGCTCGATTCCACCGTGCACTTATCAGTCATCGTCTGACTTAAGCATCGGAGGGGACTTGGTCGGAACAAAGGTCCGACCCCCCTGACGAGCATTTTGGTCTTTGCAGATCGAAGGAGACATCAACCAGCAGAAGCCACCATTCGGCGCTCCATTGTTCGGGTCCGAACGCTCTCGATCCTGAGCCCGTTCGACCGATCGTTCCAGGAAACAATCGCTCTGCTGAAGCTGCTCTTCGGCACATCGACACACAAATCCGCACATTCCTGCCCAAGCGAACACTCGGATAACCGACCCCAGAGGCCGCACGCGTCTTATTTGACCGCGACGACACCCAGACCTCCAAACTATCAACCTGTAGTGAAAAAACACCCCGAAATATTCTGAGACATAAATTTCTAAGCATAAAATTTAGGAAGAATTTTCTACATTTATATGATTTGAAAAGTATATTTTTAAAAACATATTTTTCTTTTTAATTTCAAAGTATGTCCATCATACAATGAAAACGAAAAAGCACGCTGCTAAAAGCATGTCCGGCCCATACTCAGGGCACCCAGGGCCCAAGGCTAGGGGCCCATTTTTTAAAATGTATATATATAATACATTAATAAATTCTATAATAAATTAATAATAATACGAAAAAACGATTCTGTCGGTTCATCATCTCTTCGCAGACGGTTCCGATTCTCCGAGACGTTTCCTATTCTCCGAGAGACATTCCCTTTCTTTTGGCAATCGCAAAACGAGGCGACACCGCGACCGTTTCGTTCTTCTCGTAGACCCCCCCCCCCCCTCCCCCTCCCCCTCAATCGACTCGCAACACACATACTTCTCACCACAGTCGCACTCACAGATGGCACGCCTTAGACTCCAAGAAACAGTTCCTTCAATCCTTTGTCACACAAGTTTTTGTTGTCCGAAAAACTGCCGAAGAGAGAGTTGACCTGGCCATGTTTGTGCGGCCATCGGCTCTCCACAAGAGATGTGTGCTTGTGGCTACATGTTTGTGCATATCTGTAGTGACTCACGCCTGACTGTTCAGTTCAAATCTTAATAATTATTAATTACCATTTAATTAATGACTTCAAACTTCTATTCTTGTATATTGCATGTTTAAGCCCGGGTGGGCCAACTTCTCGTCATTGAAAAGTCCTCATTAACGGACACGTACGTACCTGCAGGAATAATTGAAAATAGGAGCAGATTGCACTCATTGCTCTATAAGAGATTTGTAACTTAACACACAGTAAATTTGAAACTTACAATCAGTTCTATGTGGAGCTTTTCTTCTAATTTTGGACGGAATGGACGGTTTTCTGAGTTCTAAAGATCAAGGGTGGTAACTTACAGATCAGATCACATATAGAAATCTACAACTAAATTCACCCTTGTTTAATGTTTGGGAAAAACCGTAGTTGCAATGTTCATATTCATCAAATTTTGGGTTTCACCTAATCCTGGACATCAAATTCCTATAAACTAAATATGGCTATATGTTTATTTTGAAGAGAAGTTGACGCAAGTGCAACAATTCTATCTTTATTCCAAAACTTGGCTATATGCACAGTCTATTGCTAGGCTTCAACACAGAACAAGCCTGGAATGTAACCAAGATAGCATAGGTGTGCTGAAGAGTTTTAGACAGAGAAACCTTCGGCTGCATTGTGAGAATATATCCTCATGTAAATAACCATTATTCACTTGAGATTATAAATTGACAATAAACCTATAAGGTCATCCTACAAAGTCACTTGAAAAGTAGTCATATAATGTCAATTGGAATCGCTGTGTTTGAAATCCAGCAATCCAACCCAAACCTGATCCAACTTGAAATTTTTCGACAATGAGGTAGATAATTCCTGTATTCACCTCTAATGGAAATCCTAAAAATTATGCAAGTTTCTTATCTTCTAAACCTAATAAAAATTATAATGAAGCAGGTAAACTACGTTGTCTCTCAATTAAGTGGTGTGTGTTTATAATTTTGGCATGCCTATGAAATTTTTGAGAGAATACAATACTCTCCGAGTAAATGGTTGATGACCACTATATACAGTCAGACATTGTTCTTCACTGACCATAAACATAAAAAAACTGCAGCTACTACAATACCCCAAGATAATCTTGGCTCCCTTAGAATGTTATAAACCTGCCCATTCTGACCAAAAAAATCAATCTGAAAATTAAAGCATGTGAGATATCAAACATAGTCCCACGTTGGGGGAGTATAAACATGGAATTGGATCTCCATTGGTATGAGGCCTTTTGGAGAGAGCCCAACCCTTGTAAATGGTCCAAAATAGACAATATCATAAACCTATAAGGTCATTCTACGATTTCGGTACAGGCACATTTGACGCAGAACAACAAATTCGGCGCCAGTGCCTTTGACGCAGAACAACAAATTTGACGTAGAACAACAAATTATTTTCCCCCGAGAACTATTTGTTCCTCAAAAAGTTATGTCCACAACCAAAATTGGGCGAAACAACAAATTAGCGTAAACAAATTTAGGGCCACGGGCGCCTTCGGTGCGGGCGCGGACGCTTTCGACACGGAACAACAAATTCGACATGGGTTCCTTTGACGCGGAACAAAAAATTAGCGTAAACATTCGACGCGGAACAAAAAATTAGCGTAAAAAAATTAGCGATATAATCTTGATTCTCTTAGAATGTTATAAACCTGCCCATTCTGACCAAAAAGATCAATCTGAGCTTTAAATCGTTGAGGCTTCAAATCAATTACAGATTCAATATATAGATGTTCATTAGTCTCGACTACAGTCACAGAACAAGTAAACAACACATGTTTCTTACTGAAATTCAGTACGCAGTAATGAATCTTAACACAGCGAAACAACACACATCAATCAGAGACACACAAGAATTGGTTTCGCAGTTCGGTGCGCACACCAACATCTGCGGGGCCACGTCCAGAAAAATAGAATACTCCACTATAATAATCAGAGAATACAAATTCTAATAATCACGCTTCTATAAGGAAGAACACCCTCCCCCTTAATACAAACCGTGAGGGGTGATCACAATCAACCCCGTGAAGTATTCTTGGCAAGCTCCCCTTGCCAGCAAGCTCCCCTTGCGTCATCGACTAGATCAACTCCCTTGATCCTACGTGTGTAGTCGTCAGCCTCCTCCCGGAGTTTTTCTCACCGAACTTTTTTATCACAAAGTCCGTACCCTAGCCGTCACAGCTGCCGAACCCTCATAGCCTGTGCTCCTCACAATCCGAGGTTCAAACAGCAAGGATTCAATCAAATCAGAATCGACTAGATAACTGCAATATCCGCAACTCTCAACCAGAAAGAGATCCCTCAAAATCCGTAGGAGATCGTTGCAAAGATATTGCCGGCTAAAATCTCTCCAACCGTCTTTCAACAAAAATGACCGAGAGATATAAATAACCAATCGAATCTTTAACAATATGAAACCAACATAAATACCTGAACTGTTAAAGATAGGAACTTGAGATCGCGAGAGATCCAAACCCTGATCCAAGAAAGCCGCAATCAATTAACGACGTTAACAGACACAGCATGTTAAACAAAGTAGTGCAACATAATGTACAACAATACTTCCAACATAGAGGGCTGAGTCGATTCTCTCCAAAAGAACACTATAGCTCAGGTGCAACAAAACCTTCAACACAAGACCCAACATCTTCCTGATAAACCGTCTTATATCTTCAAAAAGTAAAGTGCAAACGACGATTATCAGAGTGCCACATATGACAAAGCAATCATTAAGCAGATATGAATAGCATGAATAAAACCTAACAATATCCCCTTTTGTCATTTAGTGGCACAACAAGCTATGATATTCGACAAGGACCAACAGAAGAAGGAAACGGTAGAGATCGATTCAGGCAAGGCGAATTGCTGTGTCCCAAAACATAACAGTAGTGCTGTCACACAAAAAGGAGCAACCAAACCACCAGCTACAACAAGCCAAAAAAACCAACACTCCAGAACAGCATAAAGTAGCAGCGCACATTTTCCATTCTCCCCCTTACAATAAGCACCACTGCCAATCACAAAAGCGCAAAAGCGCAAAAGCGCAAAAGCGCAAAAGCGCAAAAGCGCAAAATATCATACTTCTCCCCCTTTGAGCCACTAAGGAATGAAAACATACCTGGAAGAGAGTAGAGAGATGAAGTAATCACTGTTCCTTAGAAGGGCTACTCCTCAGAGCAGCCAGCTTGTTCTGCAGCATCAACTTGTGACTATTCAATAGAACTTTCTGACTTTCGAGAACCAATAGTTGATCATTGACATTCTGAATAGCATTCTCCAAGAACTGAATATCCACCACACTTAAGGAATAGGAGCTGGCAGAAGCAGCATGACCAGGAGGTGAAGACGGAGACTTAGGATGCACAGAAGATGTGGGATCAGCAGCCCGAGGCGGGGAGGATGACGTCGGAGCATCATGTAGAGAGGGTATCACCCTTGAAATATCATCAATTTTGCCTGCCACTGACTTCGCAGTATATGGTATGCTATCATACGAAGTAGGGAGATCGGATGGGGACAAGGGCACTCTTTGAGCCAGGAGCATCATAGAAATGAGGCATCCATGGGGCAATGATGTGGCAGAGGAGGATAACTCTGAGAAAGACAGAACCGAGTCAAAAATGATTCTTCCTAAATTGAAGGACTGGGAAGTGTCGGCAGAGAACATGAGCTTGCACATGTCCTTCGTGACCACAGAAACATTTGAGGTAGGAAGCCAATTTCTTGTGGCTATCCTGTACAGGACAAAATATTTGGCGATAAGGGCGGAAGAGGGAAATGTAGACGACTTCTTGGGCCAGATCTACATAATTTAACCCTACTCTTAAGAAAAATTGAAGATGAGGAAGAACTAGGGCTAAAATCTCCCCCGTCGCCTCCTGTCTCCAACGATGCCCCCTGCCCTTTTATAAAGGGTCCAAAAACCCTAGAAATCAGTAGAGACTCGAATCGATGCGACCGCGTCGAAGTCGGTGCAGCCGCGTCAACTTGAAGCTCGAGGGTCCCTACACCTGTCGCTTGATGACTCGACGCGATCGCGTCATGAGATTACGCAGCCACGTCGATCAGTTAAGCTCCAATCAATCGTGGTGATGCGGCCGCGTTAATTGGATCGATGCAGTCGCGTTAATGTCTTCTTGTAGCTCAATCGACGCGACCGCGTCGTCTTAAATAACGCGGGCAGCAAACTCTCTGAACTTCGTTCTTTTTCTTCACTCTTTGGGTCTTCTGACGCGACCGTGTGGGATGAAATGACGCGGCTGCATGAATATCAGCTCTTCACAAAAACTTCCCCTGCGCCAATTGATTCCCCGGCTTTGCTCCTTTTGCCTCTTTATGTTCAATTCTTACCATATGGTCCCTAACTTGCCATATTCCCTGCAAAACATAGGAGAGACCATAAAAGAAAGATAGAAGACAAAATTGGGAAAACGGGAAGGAATGTAGGATAAAATGATGTAAGATGTTTATGAAAAAAGGGGAAAAATATATCTAATAAACACTCATCAAAATTCCCAGAGCTAAACTCTTCCTTGTCCTCAAGGAAGACAAGAGAGAGCGTGGATTGGAGGAATGCAGTCAAACATGCAAATGATGCGAAGGAGCTTTGAGAATTTTCAAAACCCAAGAATATATACGTGAGTGAAACGAAAATTCTAATTCGAGAAACCAAAATGCTCGAAAATCTTTCCATCAATGAGAATATGTTCTTAGGACGTCATTCCTACTGAAATTGCCTAGCAATACACTAGGTGACGGCCATACTCGCATTCTACGACATTTCCTCTAACCCGACCTTAGATTGAGCGTGTAGGAACCTAAGCTATACAACAGTCGAAGAGGGGATAAGTACGAGATAACGGAATATTGTTCGATCGATGGAGTGGTGGTCACGACACAACACGGTTCCTTAATTCAAGAAATTGCCAAGTTTATCCATGACTTTATATATACAACTTATATACAAAAGAAATTCTACACACACACACACACATAGCTTTTCTCTCTCTTTTGGGATTTGCACTTGGGTCGTGTAAGGAGCGTTGGGTCGGTGACTCCCAGATCCGACGACCTTAGGGCACCAGGCCAAGAAGGACCCATCGGACCTACTAACTCAGCCCAAGTGAAATCCTTATTCATATGCATTCCCCCTATCTAGGCCTTTTTATGCGAGGCTCCGACGGGCACTATCGTAGAGATCTGATTACTCAGCTTCGCTGGGGGAACTGTGCGTATTATTTTTCTATTCACAATTTTTTTCTTTTAGGTTTTTTCTTTTTTTTGAAAATCATGGGGTGAACTAGGCAGATTCAATCCTCAGTACTAGGTGAATTATGGTTATCCAAGTCTAGAGGGACTATAAATCATTATATACGACTATCGGCTCTAGGGTCCATGCATAGGATGGGTTCCTAAGTGTCAATTGTTGGATCCTGTCCAAAACAAAGCTAGGATCGATAATTAAAGTGGAGACTTACGCTTGCGTATGCGGAACGATAGTCTCGGAACTTTGCCTTCGGATTCGCCACGACGGATCGAGTCTTCTCACGAACGGAGTAAGGCTACTAATCCACAATCTAAATCTCTATTTTAGATTAAGAACTTGGAAGGAGGGAGAGGAAATATTTCTGCAGAGCTTCGCTATGAAGAAGATGCATGCATGAATTTCATGCAAATGTGTAAGGAAAATGGCTACCCTTGGGTCTTATTTATAGCCCCCAAGGTAGTTATTTTAGGGTAAGTTGTTCCTTTGGAACAACTTAATTAAGGTGTACCATGATGCATGACACATTATAAGCTTAAGTTGTACCATATGCATGGTACAACATAAGCTTAAGATATTCCCCCTTTATTAGCCATATGTCGCATGCACTTATGCATATATAATGCGACTTTCCCGCTCATCCAGAGATCCTCTCCGCAAGGGAACAGATTCCCTTTGTACACGACTTCGTGTACGCGACGTTCGAGGTCCGTAATCCCTCGTACATCCCCCACAAGGGTGTACAAACGTCTTCCATATCCAACATCTCCCACTCACACTTGAGGGGATTGTAAGAGAACGTCTTTCCCTTAGTTCTTTCATCTATCATACCGAGAAATAGACCGTGCGACCGTCATGCGCGTAGAGTCTGTTGTTGTGCACTTGTTAGAGATACACAACGACCTCGAAGGTGCAAAGTTGAGTAGTTCAACGCATGCTTTACCCTAGATTATTTCTTCACATTTCTTATACTTTATATTCAACAATTGAATCCCATCTGGATTACAATTGGCTGGCCAGCTTTGAATCATTAAAGTCCATATGCGAATATGAAATCAATCTTCCTCTTCTTGCGAACCTTCTGATCTTGACTTGATTCGCTTTTCTAACGTGCCCCGCCGAGCCGAATTACCATAGCCCATTAGCAACACGCTAAGATAGCGATCATCTCGTCAAATCTAAAGGAACCAATTGGAGTCCTTGAGGGTAAGAGTTAAGACCCGTATGGCCTTTGAGTCTCACATAATAGCAAACACTATTGCTACTAACTCAGTGGTCGAAATGCATAAGTGGTATGAACACGTACTACAACATCACTCCTTTCCCAGGGAGAGTATGTCTTAATGATGTTGTACGGATGAAAGATCAGACACCACAGTGCCTATCTTTTTGAGTCCCCTTACTACTCGTGAAATATTCACGGACTCTCATCCTGCATAAGACAGATAGGATTTAAAAAATCCAATGAGATCTTTATATCCTTGTGATACAGATCTCAGATCTTTTGTAAGCATCCGTATGATGCAGATCTTTTATTCGACTATCTTGTTTAAGTCATGACTCTAAATCATTTGTCTAATGATTTTGACTTTAAACTAGTCTCATCTCTATCTTATCCATCTGATAAGATAAGGCGGTTGCTCATGTGAGAGAGCCAACCTTAATCTGTCCGACATACACACAATAAAATAGCTGAGACTAAAACACAAATGTACATAAAATCATTTGTAAGAAACTTGTATGCAAATTAAATTTTGATCTTCTATAGACATGGGAAATATTACATGATACAGCTCAGCTCCTACGCATTCCCATAGATGATAAGTGTTTGAAAAACACATCTCTGGGGATTGCCTTAGTAAGGGGATCCGCTATCATCTCATGCGTGGATATGTATCCTATGTCTACTTCCTTCTGTTTGTCATAATCCTTTGCAAACTTGAATCGAATGTCAATGTGTTTGGTCTTACAATGAAATTTAGGATCTTTGACATAGGCAATCGAAGCTTGACTATCACTGTATATAGGAACAGTGCTTGAGTCAGTGGCATTCGTCAGCCTGTCTAAGAATTTCCTAAGCCAAACAGCTTCTTGGACCGCCATGCTGAATGCTACGAACTCGGCTTCCATGGTTGATAGAGCGATGCAGGTTTGTTTCTTGCTGCTCCAGGATATTGCACCATTCTCGAGTAAGAAAACAAAGCCTGAGGTAGATCTTCGCTCGTCGAGATCACCTGCCCAATCAGCATCGGTATAGCCTTCGAGTCTCAAGGTATTGCCTTGATAGCATAACGCATAGTCCGCAGTCCCTTTGAGGTATCTTAATATCCTCTTCACCGCTTTCCAGTGTGCCTGCCCTGGGTTGGATTGGTAACGGCTTACCATTCCAACAGCATAGCAAATGTCGGGTCTGGTACACATCATGGCGTACATTAGACTCCCGACAGCACTGGAGTATGGAACTTTTTCCATAGCTTTCTTTTCTTTTGGATCTTTGGGACACATCTCCAAACATAGACCCTCGCCTTTGCTTATTGGAGTATCAATTGGCTTGCAGTCCTGCATATTAAACCGTTCTAAAACTTTCTTTATATATGTCTCTTGAGAGAGAGAAAGAAGTTTCTTGGAACGATTCCTTGAGATCTTAACCCCAAGGATATATGCAGCTTCACCCATGTCTTTCATCTCAAAGACGGATGAAAGCCAAGCTTTGATATCCAATATAAGATGCTTATCATTTCCGGCTATAAGTATGTCATCTACATAAAGAGACATAATTACATACTTGTTTTTAATCCTCTTAATATATACGCAGTTGTCTTCGTCGAGCATGGAGAAACCATACGACAAAACGACTTCTTGAAAGCGCATATACCACTGCCTTGAGGATTGTTTAAGACCATATATGGATTTACGAAGTTTACAAACCTTATGTTTGTTTTCTTCTTGTACAAACCCGTTTGGTTGTTCCATGTAGATCTCCTCATCTAGTTCTCCGTTAAGAAAAGCAGTCTTTACATCCATCTGATGTAACTCGAGGTCCAAACAAGCCACCATTGCCAGAATTAAGCGAATGGAGGTAAAACGCACGACAGGAGAAAAAATCTCTTCGTAGTCTATTCCTTCCTGTTGCGTAAAACCTTTCGCAACAAGGCGAGCTTTATATTTCTCGATGGAGCCATCAGCCTTATGCTTGATTTTGAGAACCCACTTGTTCCCAATGGCTCTACGTCCCTTAGGTAAATTAACCAAGTCCCAGACTTGGTTTGTTTTCATGGATTGAAGTTCTTCTTCCATTGCCGCTATCCATTTGTCTTTAGCAGGGCATGTGACGGCCTGTTTGAAATTTGCAGGTTCGTCATCATCTTGTAGTAATGTCATGAATGTTTGAGGAAATTCATCCTCAAATCTCAGAGGTGTTAGCCTCGTTCGATTACTACGTCTTGTTTGAGTTTGATCACTCCCACTTGGAATGACATCACTCCCACTTGGAATAACATCACTCCCACTCGGAATAGGATTGGTATCGTTCGTATCATCCATTGGTGAAGTTTGAAACGTATTTTCTTCTTCACCAAGAATTCTCCCACTCGAACGTTCCGATCCTTCTTGATCCCAAGTCTCAAATAAGGATAAGTCTTGACTTATCTCACCCTGTCTTGGAAACTCTTTTTCCAAGAAGACAACATCCCTCGATTCGAATTCTATTAGACCCCCATTGTCCTCTTGACCGACGAAAACATATCCTTTGGAGTTTTCAGCGTATCGGATGAAGATACACTTCCTCCCACGTGGCCCAAGTTTGCCATATTTGTGAGAGGATAAATGTGCGTAAGAGGCACAACCCCAAGGTTTTAGAATGTTTAAGTCTGGAGTTCTATTGTTCCACAACTCATAAGGAGTGGAACTTACCGACTTCGAGGGTACACGGTTTAAGATGAATGCTGCCGTCAATAATGCGTCACCCCAAAAGGTGATAGGCAAATTTGCCTGAGACATCATTGATCGGACCATTTCCATCAATGTCCTATTTCTTCTTTCCGCAACACCGTTTTGTTGTGGAGTGTAAGGCATAGTTACCTGATGTACTATGCCTTTTTCATCACAAAGTTCCTTAAAACTTATTGATTGATATTCACCGCCCCTATCGGTTCGCAAAACCTTAATCTTGCGATCTAATTGATTCTCCACTAAACTCATATAGTTTTTAAAGCAAGCCAAAGCTTCACTTTTGTGGGATATCAAATAGATATGTCCGAAACGGGTGAAGTCATCAATGAATGTGATGAAATAGGACTTCCCGTGTCTTGTCTTAACATTCATTGGACCGCAAATGTCCGAATGGATAAGCTGTAATGGAACTTCGGCCCTTGTGCCAGTTCCAAACGGCTTGCGACAAGTTTTCCCTACAAGACAATGTTCGCAAGTTGACATTTCAACTTTTGAAACATTAGATAGCAAGCCACTTTTGGCAAGTCTATCCATTCTAGTTGGTCCAATATGACCAAGTCTTGCATGCCAACAAATGATCTCAGACTCAGAGTTAGAAGCATTTGTCAAATGGAAACTTTCATTAATGGAAGAAGAAACATCATACATTGTATTTAAAACAATTAATCCATTACAAACATTACCAGAACCAATCAAAGAATTATTACAAACAAGGTCAACACATTGTTTATAGAACCTCCACTCATAATCTAAAGACATTAACATGACCACGGAAACGATATTCCTTCTAATATCTGGAGCAAAGAGGACGTCGTGCAATAATAAAGTCCGGCCGTTGTCGAGAACTAGCTTGCATGTTCCGACGCCTTTGACTTCAACACGTGTGTTGTTGCCGACGTATATCCACTTTGTTCCTTGAGTTATCTTTCGATACTCTACGAAGAACCTTCTGTCCTTCGCAACGTGGTCTGTGGCCCCTGAATCAATCAACCAAAAATAGTTAGATTCAGCAAGAAACATGGAACTAGAAACACATATGTAACTAGCCCTACAAGTTACCTTGTCACTTCCATCCGTACACTTACGGGCGAAGTGACCGTACTTGTTGCACTTAAAGCACTTGATCTTCTTCAAGTTTTTCTTCTTTGAGTGCACATTCTTTTGCCACTTTTTGTTCTTAGTCTTCTTTGAGGTTTCCGGTTCTTGCTTTCGTTCGTTCACAAACCTTAAGCGTTTCTGCTTATTTCCTCCATGTGAGGAACTAGCGGCCACGTGCACTTCTGCACTTGGTTTTGCGGCTTGAATCCGCTCTTCCTCGAGTTCGAGGTGTTTCGAAACATCGCTTAAAGTTTTAATGCACTCATTATGAGTGAGGTGCATCTTCATGTTATCCCAGCTATCTGGGAGTGAACGAATGACTGCTTGGATCTGCTGTTCATCAGACAGCGTAACACCCGCATCCTTTAATTCAGATATTAGATTCGCCATGTGGCGGAGATGCTTTTTCATAGAATGATCTCGTCGCATCTTGTACGAATCAAATTGAATGTTTAAGGAGCGGAGTTTGGTAACCGAAGTTCCACCAAACTTTACTTCTAGCTCAGACCATATGTCTTTGGCTAGATCGAATTCCCGAAATAGACGCATTATGTCATTGTCGATCGCGGACAGTAACGTAATACGTGCTATTTTGTTCTTTCGAGTCCAAGTGTCATAAGCTTCCCGGTCCCTCTTGTGTTGGGCCGTATTGCCCAACTCAGGTTCTACCATTATGTTTTGGAGTGTTTCGAGCACATCTTGCTCCTCCAAAACATATTGGATCTTTATTGACCAAAGTTTATAATTGTCGCCGTTGAGCTTTTCACCTTTGTTAAGCTCTGCGACAATATTCTTAGAAGCGGTAGACATTTTCGATTCAAAAAACTGCAAAGAGAATGAAAAACACGATCAAAATTCTATGCATAAAGTTTTGATTCTTTAAACACTTGATAAGTTCCTTGGATGCGTTGAAATGTTACTCTAGAATCGAGAAGTTCACTACGTTCCCAACTACCATCTAGAAGTAACTTTCAAAGTATCCCTCTTACTTATCTTAAGTAAAAAGAAATCAGAAATAATACCCGTATGGTATTAGCAGCGGAAAATCACTTTGAAAAACTTATCTTTCAAAATAGAATAGGTGAGAATTAGCGCAAAGAATTTTAACGCAACAATTGCCAAGCCACGAGACCTGTTCTACACACCCATGGGTTAGATAACCATGGCCAGATCGTGGTAGGACTTGGAATTCTAAATTGCGCTATCCCGATTTAAGGACGGGACATAACCTATTTGAAAAACATCTTTTTCAAAAATTTGAAAGCACGTTGGCTAGTCTCCGTAGAGTAGAGCACAACGTCTCAAGTACATTGGCTAATCTCCGTAGAGTAGAGCACAATGACATGGCTAATCTCGCATGAAGTAGAGCACTATGGCTAATCTTCAAGGAGTAGAGCCCAATGAAAAACTTCATTAAAACATTAGTTCCGTATGAACTAGTCGGCACTGTGATTAGCCCCGTATGGACTAATCGACACATTCGAGTTTGACCAAGGCCATTTGTTACCCCGTATGGGTCATTTGGCAAGTTTGCAATCGACCCAGACCATCTGTCGGATTGGTCGACCAAAAACACAAAATTGGTCGACCAATTTTCGAAATCAATTTCTTCCCGGTCAGGGCCTCGGCCCTGACCGGGGCTTGGCCAAAGGCCGGCCAGGGCCTCTGCCCTGGCCGGCCAGGGGGCCTGGCCCCCTCGGCCAGGGCCGGCCAGGCCAGGCCCTGGCCTGAGGCCAGGGCGCTGCCCTGGCCTCTGCCAGGGCGGCCTGGCCTCTAGCCGAGGCCAGGGCTCCTGCCCTGGCCTCGGCCAGGCCCTGGCCTCTGCCAGGGCCGGCAGGCCGCTGGCCGGGGCCAGGGCTCCTGCCCTGGCCTCGGCCAAGCCCTGGCCTGAGGCCAGGGCACCGGCCCTGGCCTCTACCAGGGCCGGCAGGCCGGCCCTGGCCACTGCCAGGGCCGGCCTGGCCTTGGCAGTGGCCAGGGCGCCGGCCCTGGCCATTGCCAGGGCTGGCAGGCCGGCCAAGGGCCGGCCCTGGCCACTGCCAGGGCCGGCCTGGCCGACAGTGCTTGGCCAAGGCCGGCCACTGCCGGCCTGGCCATGGCCGGCCATGGCCTGGCCATGGCCAAGGCCATTCGGCGTTGGCCGGCCATGGCCCCTTTGGCCATGGCCGGCCACCCCCTTTAAATGGGGTTGCCGCACTCATTCCTCCCCCTTGATGGGGTGGTCGCCGGTGGTTATTGGCCGTAGCCAACCCCCTCCGCATGGGGAGAGGGGATGCATGGCCTTCATAGCCCATTTGGCCATGGTGCACATGCACCAAATTTTCCTCTTACCCGATGGAAATAACTTCCATCATCTTCCTCGATGAAGCACCCGTTCGTCGAAGAAATTAGTTATCTCTTAATGGCCGTGTGCCAAAAATGAATAACGTACTACGTGAACGGTCGGTTCTTCCCGTCACGGAGAGTTCCTACCATATCCGTAATGATAGGAGACCCTAACGTGAAAAGAACAACCGATGCGTTCTCTCCGTCACGAAGCGTTCCTACTATATCCGTAATAGTAGGAGACCCATTCGTGAAAAAGACAACGACTCGTTCGTAGTTTCGACGGGGCGGTGGATTGACCGGGGCGAACCCATATGGCTCTGATACCAATGTTGGATCCTGTCCAAAACAAAGTTAGGATCGATAATTAAAGTGGAGACTTACGCTTGCGTATGCGGAACGATAGTCTCGGAACTTTGCCTTCGGATTCGCCACGACGGATCGAGTCTTCTCACGAACGGAGTAAGGCTACTAATCCACAATCTAAATCTCTATTTTAGATTAAGAACTTGGAAGGAGGGAGAGGAAATATTTCTGCAGAGCTTCGCTATGAAGAAGATGCATGCATGAATTTCATGCAAATGTGTAAGGAAAATGGCTACCCTTGGGTCTTATTTATAGCCCCCAAGGTAGTTATTTTAGGGTAAGTTGTTCCTTTGGAACAACTTAATTAAGGTGTACCATGATGCATGGCACATTATAAGCTTAAGTTGTACCATATGCATGGTACAACATAAGCTTAAGATATTCCCCCTTTATTAGCCATATGTCGCATGCACTTATGCATATATAATGCGACTTTCCCGCTCATCCAGAGATCCTCTCCGCAAGGGAACAGATTCCCTTTGTACACGACTTCGTGTACGCGACGTTCGAGGTCCGTAATCCCTCGTACATCCCCCACAAGGGTGTACAAACGTCTTCCATATCCAACATCAATCTAGGTCGGTTTCAAGTACTCCTATCTTAGGGGTTGCGAGGCAGCTAAATCTAGAATATTGCAAGGGATTGGAGTTTAGGCTACGAACAATTCACATATTCAGATTGATATCATGGAAATCGAGCATTAAAGTTCCGAAAACGAATTTCAAATGAAGATTCAGCGCATATAAAAACTCATTTTCGAAAAATTCTCGAGGCGAATGCAAATATATACAAATGCATGCATGAAGGTGCAAGATGCATGGTGTGAATGCAGATATTGTTGGAGTTTTTTGATTTTTTTTTCAATTTTTTGGATGCATATGTTAAATTTAAACGTGATGCATATGAAAACGAGAGAAAGATGGAAAATGAGAAAGAAATAGTGAAAATAAAACGAAAACAATAAAAATGGTGAAATAAGAGGGAAAAAGAGAAATTTAGCGCGAAAGAGCTCCTCCCCCAAGCTTACCAAGCATTGTCCTCAACGTGAATAAAACATAGAAAACTGTCGTGCGGACAAAAAGAATGAGGGGAAAGGAGATCCGGGAGCATCTCCCCCAAGCTACATAGAAGCATGCATGAAAGTGATGAAAGTGATATGCGAGGGTGAAATGGATTCGGGAGCCATGTGATATGAAGCAATGGCAAAGAGCGGGATATGAAGCTTGTATTGGGTTTTAGTCAAGGATGTGAGAGCGCCGCATGGAGGTGAATTTTATTCAAAGGAAAAAAGAAAATCCTAATACATTCCTCTTATTGCTGAGAGAGGATGAGTTTATTCATTCTACCTAGAAAGCGTGTAAAATTTAATTACACTACTGGATTTGGATTCACATGATCAAATGGAGGATCTAAAACATCTAATGGAGCAGGTAGCTGCTCTTCCTGCTCCTTTCGTGGCTTTGTCAAAAAAATTGTGCCACGAACACCAACGCACCCTAGCAACGCTCTCCCCAGCTTCTTTTGAGGATATCCACATGTGACCTACAAAAGAAGAGGAGCATCAGTCCATGATGATGAAGATTTTCCCAAATTAAATGTATTCCAGAGGCGATCGTCAAAATGTGATAAAATATGTGAAATGGGTTGACGAAAACTCCCTAGAAATGAATTACAATCTCTCGACGATGACGCTATCGTCATAAGGCCAAGCGCGTATGTACACTCTTCAGGCGCAATGATGACCCAACATACCTCCGTTGTTTGTGTAGCTAATTCCTACAGGGGGAATGTTGAGTCATGAGAATCTGAATCTAAAAGGGCAGAGAATGTAATGCATGATTCAGATTGAGAGGGTGTAGGTCTAGATGATCTCCCTGAATGGCATATGGACCCAGTGGATAACTCACATCCTCCCCATCAAAGGATGTACGTTCGTGTTGTTGTGTGTGGGAATTATCTTCTATCTCATCGTCGGATAAGAAGAATGGATCACGAGGATCAGCTAGCTGCACCTCATGAACCAAGTCATTTGGATAGAAACCATCATTAGTAGAAATGTGAGGAGTGGATGCATTCCTACGTGTATTGGTGTACATGAAAGCATGCCCCTTCCTTTGATGTCCACCCAAAGTGGGTTTCTTTCCAAAGGAGGGAGGAATAGGAGTGGTGGTTTCCGTAGTAGTAGAACTACCCAAGTTGTTATAGACACCACTAGTGGATGCACTGGAGGATGGCCTCACTAAATCTATAGTTGCTTCACTATAGGAGGTGCGTGCATTCAAGATGGATGCATGTGTGGTGAGCTCGTGCACTTGGGATTTGAGATCCTCATTCTCAATTCCCAAAATAGTGTTTTGAGATTGAAGATTTTCAATCTCAAGATCGTTACTATCCGCAATGGAAACACGATCAAGTTAAGTTTTGAGAGACTCCACCTCATTTCTCAACATGCCATTTTGAGTAAGCAAACTTGCTTTCTCATTAGCGAGTGTCTCAACAATGGTGTCATTGTTAGAGGTGCTACATGTAGATGTGTTAGCGAGACTAGCAATCTTATTCCTAGCATCACAATATTTATTCAAAAGCTTTTGATATTTATCAAATAATTGCTTAAGTTCAATTTTAAGCTCATCCATTGTTACCTCTTCACCGTCGCTATCACTTCCACTTGAATCGCTTGATTCATCACTAGAGTCATCCTCTCGTGTCATCAAGCCCATGAATGAATCTCTTTCATCATTGGAGGAAGAACACTCCGAGGTGGACTCTTCTTGCTCTGCTAGCATGTGCCATATTTGATATGCCGTTGTTGCCTTGGACACACGCATAAGAATGTTATATGATAAATATTCAAGCAAGATATCCATTACCTCTTGATGTTTCTTCACCAATTCTTTTTGCTCATTTGTCCATTCATGTTCGGAAGTGGTAGGAGCACGAAGGGGCTTTTCCACAAGCTTCCAATAATACTCATCGATGGATTGAATATATGCCTTCATCTTTACACACCAACTTTGATAGTTGGGTCCAATAAGATATGGTGGAATAGGACATCGTGTGTTGTTGTTGGTTGCCATAGCTATTACCTCGCTCTGATACCAATTGTAGTGACCCTGTGCTATGAGGAAAAAACACTAGAGGGGGGTGAATAGTGTTTTATTGAATTATAAGGAATTTACGCCAAATAAAACCCTACTTAACCAACAAATGCGGAATGTAATAAATGAACAACAATCCAAGCAAGAAAGCAATGCAAACAAGCAATCTACCCTGGTTCAGTGCCACCCAAGTCTTCCCGACTTGTTACCGGTGCCCTACTCCAGCAACACCCGGATCCCCTCCGAATACTCTAGCAAACAACTAGAGATTTCCTTTAGCCCACTTGTGGAAAACCTCCAACAAGTGCAATCGACCTACAATCGATGTCCGTGTATCCCACAACCCGGGAACACGCAAAAACCTTAATCCCACAACCTGGGACTAAGCACGCTCTCACAAACCGAGAGTAAAACGAAATCTTGACTCCCACAACTTGGGATCAAGCCACCACTCTCACCACCGTGAGTATACAACAAATATGAAGTATAAAGAATGAAATATAAAACTTCTTACCACAAAATCCTATGCCTTGAGAAATACTTACCAATTTAGGGCAAGAATGGATTTTGAGGAAGATGAGATCACCAAACCCTAGCTCCACCAAGATGGACAGCAATAGATGGCTAGGGTGAAGATGGTGACTTGGATTCAAGCTATTAGCTTGAGAAGCTCACAAGGAATGAGAATCTCTCTTGAGAAATTAGTGCTCAAAGAGTAAGAGAGAGATTCTTGTTAGATGAGAGAGCTTAGAAATGAGAATGAATGGCTCTTCTCAAAGGTGTGAACATGTCTCTAATTTCAGCCTTGGATCCCTGGTTAGAAGCACTCAAACTTATATAGGGAAGAGAGAAAACGGTCACAAAATTCGTGGCATTAAATGCCCAACGGATCTATTTCTGAAGCTGCTTAATCGGTCTAAGAAGGGTCATCAACCGACTAGATTGACAACTAGTCGGTCAGTGAACCTTCTTGGACCGACTAGATGGTTAACAGAGAAGATGGTGAAATCTGGGTAAGAACTAGTCGGTCTAAGAAGGATCATCAACCGACTAGATTGACAACTAGTCGGTCAGTGAACCTTCTTGGACCGACTAGATTTGAAACTAGTCGGTCTAAGAAGGATCATCAACCGACTAGATTGGCTTTTAATGCATTAACCATCCTTCTTGAACCAACTAACTGGTCAACAGTGAATGGGCTGAGTTAGCAATGATGTCTAGTCGGTTCAAGAAGAATTTCCAACCGATTAGATCGTCATCTAGTCGGTTGGTTCTTCTACTTGAACCAACTAAGATGCATACGAAGCCGAGAAATGAAGCGATAAGCTACGGGAAAGTTTCTAATGGCTTCTAAGGCAATCCTAGAGATACGATATGATAGAAATGAAGATTTCTAGGCAAGTACTACTCAAGGCTTAACATTCTACTAAACCGAAGCTAGAAGACATAAAAGTAAACACGACAAACCGTCTTCAAAGCTTCAACATGGAGAATCCGAATCCCTAGAATTCATGAAAAACTCCTTGAGCTTCAACGAAGCTCCAAGCACAACGATCACGCGTTCTGAGGAAGTCGTGGGACGTCGCTTGAGATGAACAAATTAATTTTGCGATGATCTCCATAAATCTTCATGTTCTTGAGTCTTTTAGTTGAATGACTTGAATGTCATAGTCTTCGAAGCTTTTGACTCATCCATTCCTATCTTCTCTTTGGATTGAATCTCCATTCATTTGTTGATTCCATTGGCTTGAGGTTTGAAGTAGTCTTTGAGTTCTTCAAGCCAATGCTTCACCTTTGTTGATCTACCAAGTTCTCCACTTGAATCAACACATGTAGTCACTTTTGATCTTCTTGAATCTAATTGGTGACTTTTCAGATAACTGCAAACACAAGAGTTAGTCACAATGATTTGTGTTTGATCATCATCAAAATCAAGGTGGAGAGTCCAATACTCAACATGATCTTCTTCGATCATCTCGAAACCAAATGAGGTGACAACTCTATAAAACCTCTGGTTCCATTGCCTAGATGCTTGTTTAAGGCCATATATAGATTTCTGTAATTTACAGACTTTATTTTCTTGGCCTTTAATACTGAAACCTACTGGCTGATCCATGTAGATTTTCTCATCTAGTTCACCATTTAGGAATGCCATCTTGAAATCCATTTGGTGAAGTTATAAATTCATGTGAGCAACTAAATCTAGTATTAGGTGAATAGAGGCAAATTTAACAACTGATGAAAAGGTTTCTTCGTAATCTATACATTCCTTTTGGGTATATCCCTTTGCCACCAACCGAGCCTTATGTCTTTCAATGGTTGAGAATCCACTTAATCCCAATTGTTTTTTGATTAGGCGGTAAGTTAACCAGTTTCCAAACTTGGTTAACTTCATGGAATCCATTTCTTCCTCCATAGCTTTTTTCCAATAATCTCGATCATAACGAGATAAAGCTTCTTCTACATGCTGAGGTTCTTTATCATCTTGAGGTACAGCAATTAAGGCTTCCCTTTCGATTTCAAATCTTCTCGGGAAACATTAACCCTTTTGCCTCTCCCAACTGACTCATCAAGCTAAGAATTCTGAATTACTTCTTTTTCGGACACACACCGCTTCCACTAATCTGAGGGACTCGAGAAGTATTCTCTTGTACCTCAAATGACCTAATACTGACGAAGTCTGGATCTTCCAACTCATGGAGATCATCTTCATTTCTGACTTCGCCCTGTTTAGGGAACATATCCTCTTTAAACGTGACATCCCTTGATTCATATTTTATGACAGTGTCGTCTTCTTGCTTACCCAAGAAAACATAACCCTTTGAGTGTTCAGAGTATCTAATGAATATACTCTTCATTCCTCTGGGTCCCAACATTCCATGCTTATGAGAAGTATTATGTACATAAGCTGCACATCCTCATGGCTTTAAGAAACTCAAATTTGGACTTCTACCAGTCCAGAGTTCATATGGTGTTTTATAAATCAATTTGGAGGGTACTAGGTTCAAAACATGTGCTGCTGTCAACAATGCATCTCCCCAATACTTAATTGGTAAGTTTGCTTGTGACATTATGCATTGAACCATTTCTAAGATAGTTCTATTCCTTCTCTCAGCAACACCATTTTGCTGAGGTGTATAAGGAGTAGTAAGCTGTCTTAAAATTCCTTTTTCATTACATAGATCTTTAAACTGATCTGACAGATATTCCCTCCCTCGGTCTGTCCTCAAGGTTTTAACCTTTTTATCCAATTGATTCTCAACTTCGTTGAGAAACAATCTGAAGCACTCTAATACTTCGGATTTATGGGATATAAGGTATACCTTTCCAAACCAAGAATAGTCATCTATAAATGTAATGAAATATGAGGCACCATGCCTAGCCCTCACACTCATAGGTCCACAAATATCAGAGCGCATTAGTTGTAATGGATTGTCAGCTCGTATTTCCTTTCCAAATGGTTTCCTAGTTGCTTTGCCTGCTAAACATGGTTCACAAGTAGGAATATCTATTTTGGTGAGAGATCCCAAAAACCCCTCTTTAGCCAAATGTTCTATTCTGGCTTTCCCTATGTGACCTAGTCTGGCATGCCATAATAATGCTGCATTATCACATGCAACAGATGAAGATGAGGTTAACATATAACCAGAAGAACCATTATTTGTATTAATAATTGCCAAACCATTTACATAAGAACCAGATACATAATATTCGTTATACAAACTTATATTCAGTCCATGCTGTTCAAACAACAAATTAAATCCAAATCTAGTTAAGGATATTACAGAAACTAAGTTCCGCCTTATTTCTGGAGTATGCAAGACATCATGTAATAGTAAGGTCCGCCCTCCATGCAATTCCAATTTGCACGTACCGACTCCCTTTACTTCCAGCTTGTTATTGTTGCCAACATACACCCATCTTGTTCCTCCAGGAACATAGCAGTACTCCACATAATAGTCTCTGTCTCTTGTTATGTGATCTGTCGCTCCTGAATCAACAATCCACCAAGGATCAGGTTCTGTGAGCATAACAGAGCTTGACACATATGCATTATGACAAGGAATAGAAGAATCAGAAATTACCTTCCTTGGATCAGGACATTCTCGAGCGAAGTGTCCATTCTGACGACAGTTGAAGCATATCAACTTATCAATATTCATTTTCTTATTCTTATTCTTATCAAATTTCCTCACCCCCTTGGATTTGTTTTTCATAGTTGCATCTTTGCCATGGTTATTCTTCCAGAACCTCTTCCTCTTGAAGTTTCCTTTCCTGGAACTTGACTCAGTCACGTAGAAATGCGATTGTGGTTTCAGAGAAGACAACCTTTCGTCTTCCAATTCTACGTGACGTGCCACATCATCAAAAGTCTTAATACTTTCATTATGTGTCAAGTTAATTTTCATATGTTCCCAGGAGCCAGGCAAAGAACGGATCACAGCTTGAACCTGTTGTTCATCAGTGAGGTTGCACCCAGCAGCAGTAAGTTCCTTAATCATCCTAGACATCTCCCGGTGATGTTGCTTAATGGTCTGATTGGAACTCATCTTATAAGTATCAAACTTTATAGTGAGCTGCCGTAACTTCGACACAGAAGTTCCTCCCAGCCTATCAGACAAGGCCTTCCACAAGTCATGTGCAGTAGGATAATCTTTGTATTAACAAGCAAAGTCATCATTCATTGATCTTACAAGAATACCACGTGCAGTGGCATCCTTTTTCTTCCACTCATTGTAAGTCTCTACTGCACGCCTGTGCTGGGCTGTGTTACCCTCACTAGGATCTTCCAATTTATGATTTATGGTTTCAATGACCTCTTGTTCCTCCAAGACATACTTGATACGGAAACTCCAGATATTGAAATTGTCTCCATTAAGACGATCTCCCTTATTGAGGTCAGCAATGATGTTCTTCACAGCAGCCATAGTTGTAGGATGGTCTAAGTAATAACTGAAATATAGAGAGACATTTAGAAGATAAGTAACTTTGCCCAAACATATTTTTTTTTCAAGTATTTAAATATAACGATTCAGTTAATAGCATAGAGTCGAAAGTTCATTAATTTCCCAATCATCGTCCATGACTGAAAACTTTATTGTTATATGTATTCTTTCAAAAATATATAAGTCTCCACATTTTATCAGAAAAAATGTGTCGCTCCCACTAAACTTATGTATTCATATAGAATACAAAGTTAATAAACACATTAATATTTACTAAAAATATTATAACTACTCTATGTACACAAAACAGGCAAGTGGGATGTTCCTGATAATTGGAAAAAATTAGCAAACTAGAATTGCTAATTTAAATTATTATTAATGTTAACATATAACATTAAGGGTCCGTAAGAAAACAATCTAATTCATGCATGTACGTGTATAAAACAAATGCATGAAGAAATAAGCAACATATTAATTATGCATGCCATTAATGTCCATAAAATTTAATTTATACATATGTCAAAACTTACATTAAGATTTATTATGAGCAACTACGTATTTGATGCTCTCCATATGCATAACAAATCCGTGCAAATATTTTTTTAAAAATAAATATCATGACCTGATATACTTAATCAAGCTAATTTAAATAGATATAAGTAGCCCAAATGATAGCAGGCCCAATCTGAAAACTTAGCATTTCACCTCATTTTTTTATTAAAAAATGAAATGGGAACACATTAAACACGTACACAGAACATAAGTGGCATTTATTAGTATTGACTACTAGTTTTCATGTTTGCAGCAGGCTTATCATTTATGAGATCAAACACACAATGAAGAAATTTAAATGAAGAGAAAAAAATTAACAGAGGGCTAAATTTCTCTGTCTTCCACGGCCACTCCACCGCCAAAGCGGCACCCCATATAGAGAGGTCGGATCCCATGGCCAGATCCACGGCCAAGCCCTCATGCCATTTACTGCGGTAGCCAAGCCCAGACCCAAACAAGGTTTGGGGAGAAGCCCAGGGGCGAAACCCCCTTCTCGCTTGAGCGCCGTGGCCCGAGCGGTATTTCAACGCCCAGCACCCAGCGAACGGACGGAGCTGATTCCCTTGGCCACGAACGGCGATGGTTGGGCACAGTATTGAAGCCAACTTCGGAATCCTTTCCATGGCTGAGGCAATCGTCGGTCAGGGGGGCGAAGCCCCATCTTCGATCGAAAAAAAAGTTAACGAAACCCCAACGCCTGAGAGGGCGAACGGCCAAATCCCTAGCGCCTTAGCGGGCGACGGCCAAGTTCCCAATGCTTGAGGGTCCGTAGGCCATTTGTAGATAGCTACGCGCAGATGGTGGCTGAAAACTTGCTCTGATACCAATGTTAGTATTAGAGATGAGGATCATCACCTGAGAACGCAGATTGCAGCGGATGGAGAAGAGCACGCATAGGATCGTATTGAAAATCACCGAAGGAAATCCATTTTGTTTTCACCACCAAGATACCACTTTGTTCTTCTTCTATTTATGTTGGGAGGGAGGAGAACGCAAATCAATTGCTTTTGATGGAATGATTTTTCTCACTGCCTATGGGAGATATTTATAGGGATTAAGAAGAGCGGTTTTCTCCCGTTGAAAAGTTAACGTTAACAAAATAAACTAAAAGTTAGTTACAAAACAAATTTGCATTGGGAACCCCGAACTTCTGTAAATTGCAATTATCCACCAAGTCTAATTCAATTTACATAAAACCCCTTAATTAATATTATAACTGCGATTTACCTCCTGGGTTAAAACCCGTCATGGGATTACCCAATTTCCAACAAGCATTAATCCTTCCCTTCTTCTTAATATCTCCTCTCCTTTAACTTAGTGGCATGCAACCTTTTTCAATTTAGCTTGCAACTCTTTCATGCGTGAGTTAAGGATTAAAAAAAATACTAAACAATTGATTGGAGATAGAGTCAAACAAATAACTGCCAACAAAAATTAAAACACTTAGCTTTGCATTCTCCTCTCCCCATGAAAGAGATATGGCCGACTTTAGCGTTCTTCACGGCGCCAACACGAAGATGGCAGCAAGGGGAAAGTTGGCGGCTTGAGAAGATGGCGGTTCCTTTAAAGATGGCAGCTAGTTGCATTGAAGCTCGAGGTGGACGGCAGTCGGCAGCAAGGAGGATGACGCCGTGGAAGTCGGTGCTTGCCTATTGGATCTTTGCGCCGTCAATGTTTTGTTTTTTTTCAACTGTGCCTTAAAACCTAAGACCTAGTCTTTTTAAATAGGCATGCATCACCGACCCTTTTCCACATATTTACCCTTGTGCCACTTGTATGCTGTGGGCCGGCCAACAAATTTTTGTAACGTTTTCTTTTTCGTTTTGAGTAAAATGAGCCAATTTTCATTTTGAAATCCTCAGCTCATTTTCGTATAATAATGAGCCCATTTTCGTTTCAGCTCCACAAATAAATGCATGCACTTGTATAGTGCTTATATTAATGATCATGTGGAGAAATTCAATCTCTATTATAAACTCCATTTAAACTCCAAGCACCCTTCATGCCACTTCTCTTCATGCAATAATTTCGGTTGTGTTCTTGGTATAATAATTTTTGATTCACTTCTTAAATATTTGATCTGGCCTTTTTGAAGCTAGAATAATTTTTCTTGGTGAAGAAAAATCCAGTCACACACTTTGTGTTGACATAATTTATAATATTGACATGCTCCTTCTCTTGCACATAAATTACAAGCTCATCACTCCTGAAAAAACTTAGCACACACATTAAATAGTACATACATGTTTGTTGTCATCAAACTAGAGGTCCTAGATCGTTGCATCCAACAAGTGTGCCCTAGGGTTTAGGTTGCTATAAGTAGCTCTAGGGTTTTATTTTTAGTGTGTGTGGTTTTTAAAAGAAGCGTAGCACGTGAACTATTGGGTTGTGCGTGGGTTTAAAATATAGGGGTTTTAATATTGAATGGGTTACATTGTAGCATGCCTAGGTGCGACTAGGTCTAGGGAAAACTAGGGATATGGTTTTATAAAATAGGAAAGATTAGGGAAAAAGTAGTTAATGTTAGTATTAAAATCTCAAGCTAATAAGGAAAGGAGTTTAAATATTGAATTAGTGATTAGGGGAGAATAATGGGGTTTAATTACAAAATAATGGTAAATTAGTAATAGAATTTAATAAGATTTAATTTGGAGGATTTTTAAAATTATTTGAATTTAAAAGTTTGAATTTGAAATTATAAAATAATTATTAGGTGGTGTATATCATAGTAGATTTAAGATGATTTGGCTAATAGGTATTAGGGATGGTAGCTAAGTAAGAATACGAGTATATGTACGTCTAACAACAACACGTGTTACGAACACGCAACGGGTACGAGAAAAAACGTACAACAATAGAAAAATGAATGGAGCGTAACTAAAAACTGGTCGTTACATCCTACCCACCTTAAGAACGATTCTGCCCTCGGAATCTTATCGGCTAGGGCACCGGAAAAAACCTAAGGGTAACGCACGCATCTCCTCTTCCAATGTATACACACTATAAAACCATCATGCCATATACAAATAGTATTTCTAATACTAATATCAATATCAATAGTAGAAACACCGGTAATACCAATAAACAACCATGATAATAGAAATGATAATACACATACATACATTACATATCAATATAAGCATAACACGTTTAATATAATACCATCCTAGAAATACAATCCAAACCAATATTATAATCGATGAATAGTAACACTTTACTACACATCCACATCAATTTACTAGCTGTAAGTGTGCCATCACCTTGCACGCTCACATTATTATTAATACACATTGCATCACCTTATATTTTATACACTCACAATCTACCAAGATATAATACCACACGTCAAATAAACATACTACTAATACATAGATACAATCACTCTTAGTCAATTAACACTTCCATCG
The DNA here is from genome assembly GCA_030789695.1 of Scilla litardierei. Classification (NCBI taxonomy): domain Eukaryota; kingdom Viridiplantae; phylum Streptophyta; class Magnoliopsida; order Asparagales; family Asparagaceae; genus Scilla; species Scilla litardierei. The sequence goes on from JAULAV010001167.1 coordinate 106,811, forward strand.
TACAATCACTTTTACATACTGCATAATACCATATACACCATATAATACATATCACTACACGTGTATACGTGCACGTAATACCTTACACCATACACAGATTTAGATAAGCCATACTCATATATATATATATATATATATATATATATATATATATATATATATATATATATATATATATATATATATATATATATATTATAAAACAGGGATGTTATCATGGGTTTTTGGATAAGAGAAATTGGATAAGAGATATTGGTTATGTGTATTGTTGTATGTGGATATATGTATTGTTGTAGAAGAGATTTTGGTTAAGAGATAATGGATAAGAGATAATGGATAAGAGATTTTGGTTATGTGTAATTGGGTGTTTTGTTTATAGAGATTTTGTATATATGGGGTATGAGAAATTGAGATATGAGAAATTGAGATAAGTTAAGAAATCAAATCATTTTAAATTTCAAAATTTCCGTTTCCATCTGCTCAAATTGGGAGGGAAAATGATTTGATCACATCGCATTTGAGAGGGAAACAATTTTTATCCCATCACATTTTTTTCTCCGTATTTGAGGGTTGCATTGCAGAACAAATTTTCTTTACGCGCCAAGAGGAAGTAGAGCAATGGAGAGCACCCTCATCCCCATCATCGCCATCATCTTCTACCTCAGCTCAATCACGAAGAGCAAGCAAATTCAACCTCCTCCAGCTCAACAACGAAGAACATCTAGAAGAGCACCCTCTTCTACCTCAGCTCAATCACGAAGAGCAAGCAAATCAAGAACTCAATTCTCTCGAATTCTACCTCCTCCAGCTCATCTTTTCTGTTTAAGCTTCATCACGGCCTCAGCAACTCAACCCTTGGTGAGCTTTGTGAGGTTGATAGCTTCATCCTCTGCACCTCACCCCTGAAAAATGAGATAATTGATTGACAGGAGTGCTTGATATTAAATTTTTTTCCATGTGCTAATTATCAGTCAATTTTCTGGCTATGTGAGTTTGAGAGCTTGCTAATGAATAGAGCTATTTGCAAATTTAGAATATCATAGTTTTGCAATTGGACTAAATTTCTTACTTTTATCCATTGCAAACATTTCAGTCCATTTCAATGAATATAGCTGTTTACAACTAATTGCTAATGAATAGAGGGTTTGCAACTACTTGCTAATGAATAGAGGTGCTGAATATCAAAATGTGGTTTTTATTCAATTTAAATTTTTTTTCAATGTTGATATGGTATTTGCTAATATGCTCAAGATATGTATGAATACAAAATAGCTATGTGAGTTTGATATTAACAGGATAATAGAAGCAATGTGAGTTTGCTATTAGACCTTTTTTTATATTCATTAGCAAATAGAAAAGTTCTCAAACAGCTATTTTTTGATTGATTATCAATTTTGAGAATGATTTAATATTGCATTTCATTCTCAAAATTTTGAGAATGAAATTTTGCGAATGAAATTTTGCGAATGAATTTTAATATTAATTGAAGGCAATATTTACAGGACACTGAAATTTTATATCATAGGAATGGATGATATCATTGGTGAGAATTCATTGATAGTTGCAAATTTACATGGAATGGCTGAGCTTGCTGAATAATTGAAACATGGAGCTACTGACTATATAGGTGAAACTTTGTCCATGTGCTTGCTGAAACATGGATAGATATATAATTGAAACATGGAGCTTGCTAAAAAACATGCAATTTCAGTTGTTATGCAATGGAATATATAGATGAGAATTCACTAATAGTTGCAAAAAACATGGAGCTGTTTGCAAAAACTGGTGAGATATATGAAACAGTTTCATATTTGGTTTGAGGTGCATGAAACATTTTGAGGGATATATGAAACATTTTTTGATAATGTCACTGGGAGTTAATCTCAAAAATTGCATTTCAGATATTGGTATTTTTTTAATTGGTTATCAATTTTGAGAATGATTTACTATTGCATTTAAAATGGGAGACTGCAACCAATTGGGTTATGTCATATGAGAATTGGGAGACTGCAAGAAAGAAATTTGGAAACAATTAATTTGGCAAATAGCAAGGAGAAAAATTGGCATAGTAAAGGTGTCATGTGTCCCATGCCTGCAGTTTGAAAATTGATTTTCAGAGTTACATGTTCCATTATATGATATCCATATGAAAAATTTCATGAATTGCTCACTATTGCATTTAAAATGGGAGACTGCAACCAATTGGGTTATGTCATATGAGAATTGGGAGACTGCAAGAAAGAAATTTGGAAACAATTAATTTGGCAATTAGCAAGGAGAAAAATTGGCATAGGAAAGGTGTCCTGTGTCCCATGCTTGCAGTTTGAAAATTGATTTTCAGAGTTACATGTTCCATTATATGATATCCATATGAAAAATTTCATGAATTGCTCATGTGCTAATGAATAGAGATGTGTGCAAAAAAACATTATGAATTGAGATACTGACAGTTTATCCATTGCAAAATTTCAAAGTTTCATATCATTTTTACAGGACACTGAAATGCAATATCATTTTCATATCATTTCATATTTTTTTAATACCAATACTGCCAATATTTTCACAGGATATATGAATTCCTATTTCATTTCCTATTTTGTCCTGTGAAATGAATTCCTATTTTCCTTCATTTAGGAATTTTCCTCTCATCTTCTGTAACTTATGAATAGATTTTTGCTAATGAATAGATTTGAGCATATGAACAAAAGTATGAAATGAAGTATGCATTGGTTATGAATTTCTTTTGCTCATTCAGAAGGGGAGAGCTTTTGCTGAATAGATTTCTAACTTATTAATTGCTTTTGCATGGACAAAAGTTATGAATTGGTTATGAATAGCTCTCATACTTCAGCAAATTGCTTTTGTAATTCCTATGTATGAGCAAGTATGCATAACTGATTTGCTTCAGCAAATTCCTATGTATGAGCAGGTATGCAAAGCAATTGGTTATGTATGATTGGTTATGTATGAGCACATGCAAAGCAATTGGTTATGTATGCAAAGCAATTCATATAACCTGCTGCCATTCCTATGCGTTCAAATGTTGAAATTGTCAAAAAGTTGATTATCCTGGGCTCATACTAACTTAATTTCCAAAGACAGGATACTCAACTTAATTCATGGACTCAAAATGTCATATACAGGACTCAAAATCTTGGACATTGGAATGAATAGACAGTATACTCAACTTATTATTCAACAGTCTTGGACATTGTTTAGCAATTTGCAAATGTATATATGATTATTATTCAACAATCTTGGACATTGACATTCAATGAATGAATGTTCATACTTAAATGACTGTCATATGGTTAGACATTCAAGTGTCCTGTTCAAAATCTTGGATATGACACTATGGTTAGGAATGTATATGATCACATTAATTTGACATGACACTTGAAAGTTATTATTGGAAATAGCCATGGACTCAAATATATAAGTTATTTGTTTGCCATTTGACAGGATACTCAAAGTAGATGTAAGTTTGATATCAATTCCAGTGAAGAAGGAACATTGGACTGAATGCTTAATATTGGACCGAATGCTCAAACTGATGGACAATGCGACTGATGGTTAGGCTCAAACTCTTAGTCCAAGTTGCATTTTCATTCATACTTTTTTAATACCAATACTTCTAAATGAGATGTGCACTTCTAAATGAGAAAGCAATCCTATGTTTCAATATTTGTCTTATGAATGCAAAAGCACCTATTTGTCTTATGAATAAAATTTTGCAAAATAGTTACTTATTACTTTTTGGTGAAAAGGTTTGGTGCATATTGCAAATGCTTGGTGCATTTTGCAAATGATTGTTGCCATATATAGTTGATGTTGGTGCAAAATGGTTGATTTTTACATTTAACCAACAGTTGATCAAAATGGAAATGCAAATATTTCACTCAAATTTCAATATCCATGATTACATGGTTTATTTTGAAAATAGTTGCTTTTAACATTTTGCAAAATATTGTTGTTGATTAAATGATTAAATGGTTCATTCTAATGATTAAATGATTACGTGGTTTTGTTAATTTTGCATAAGCTCTTCATTTTGATAAGCTCTTCATTTTCATTTTCATGTTGATAAGCTATTCATTTGTTAATGTTGATAAGCTCTTCATTTTCATTTTCATTTTGCTTGATGTTTTTAATTTTGCATGAAAGTGTCCTGTTGAAAGTGTCCTCAAAATGTTGCAAAATTTTAATGTTAACTTCATGCAACTCAACATGATTACTCAACAGGATTGGATGCAACTCAACTCTATTTTTTTTAATTTGATTCTATGCCATGGTATTTGATGATATAAGACAAATGTCAACAGGATTGGATGAGAGATTCTATGCCATGTGAGTACGTGTAAGAACTATGGTGTTGACAGAATTGGATGATATAATTTCAACACTATAGTTCATTTTTCTATGCCATGGTTCATTTGGTTATTTTGGTTATTTTTGAGAGATTCTTCTGCTCATTTGGTTATTTTTGAGATAACCAATAAAATTGAATGCAAAGTAACCAAATTGTTCATTTTTGAGAGATTCTTCAGCTCATTCAATTCTGTCAACACCATAGTTCATTTGGTTATTTTTGAGATAACCAATAAATTGAATGCAAAGTAACCAAATTGTTCATTTTTGAGAGATTCTTCTGCTCATTTGGTTATTTTACACAGAATTGAATGCAGTCTACATTTCAAAATTAAATTGAACTATGGTGTTGACAGAATTGGATGATATAATTTTTGAGAGAAAAATGAACTATGGTGTTGAAATTGAATTTAATTTTGAAATTGAATTTTTCTCCTGCCCAAATTTAAGTTATTGAATGCAGTCTTTTGATTGAGAAATGTGTTGCATGAAGTTAACTCCCTTGGAAATGTCTCAATAACTCAAATTCCAATAACAATGAAATTCCAGCTCACATAACCAATAACAATGAAATTCCAGCACACATAACCCAAATTTCAATAATTCAAATTGCAAATGTCTGTCAATTGATTGAGAAATGTGTATACACTCAAATTTGCAATGCTGTGAAATTTTACAGTGTCATTTAATTACTGTTATTACTTCCAGTATAAATGATTGATTTAATTGACTGAAATTTCATTGATTGAACTATGGTCTCAAATTTGAAATGATGTCATTATATGTCAAGTATCAATATTATAGTGTAAATTTCAATATATTTTGAACTATGGTTATGTGTAAACTCCCTTGCTGTATCTCATTTGGGTGTTTTTGAGAGAATGAACTATGTTGAATGCAGTATACAGGACATTTTAAAAATTGGGTGTGTAAACTATGGTGTAAACTATGTGTAAACTATGGTTGAGAATGAACAATGTAAGAGAAGAGAGAACTATGTTGAGAGAAATATGAGCAAGCACCTCTATAAAGAGTATACTGGATTTCATATTTGAAATCCAATACACTGAAAAAAGCTTTGTTGTAAATTCACATTTTTAGGTGTAAACAATTTATGATATAGGTGTAAACTAATTCATTCATTATAAATTGCTATTTGAATGAAGTGTGCATTCCATTCATAGAATTGAGAGAAATATATGTAAGTATTCAAGTAAAATTGGGTAATTAACATGACACTGTCATTGCCAACAGGACACTGAACTATCTGCTTTGAGAGAATTGAGTTTCAAAGTTGAATGTTGAGAGAATTGAGTTTGAATGTTGAATGTTGATGTGCTTTCAGTGTCCTGTTGAATGTTGAGAGAATTGAGTTTCAAACTGTGGTTTTTGAGATAATTTTTTGTTTCTTTGATTTCATGGCAACTCAAATAACAATGTTATGAACTATGGTTATGTTTGATTCTCTGCAACTCAAAATTCAAGTATTCAAAATTCTGTTGAGAGAATCCTATGCAAGTTTAATTTTGAATTATGTTGTTAAGATGTTATTCAAAATTCAAGTATTCAATGAACTATGTTGAGATGTTATGTTTGATTCTATGCCATCTCAATACTCAATTCTCTCAAAATTCAAAATTCTGTCAACAGGACACTCAATTCTCTCAACATTCTGTCATTGCAAATTTGAGTTTGAGTTATTGAACTATGTATTTTGAGTTATGTTGAGAGAATTGAGTTTGAGTTTGAGTTTGAGTTTGAGAGATTTAGGAATGCTAATCATCTATATTGCTGAAAGCTTGCTGAATTGCTTTAGGAATGCTAATCATTTATCTTTGTTGAAATCTTTGGTGCAAGCTTGCTGAAATGATTTGCAATAGAGATTTGATTTTCAAAATAAATCAATTTCTCAAGCTTGGATGGTTAAATGGTTGACAGGACCCAATGTTTGCAATAGAGATGTTTGCAATAATGGTTAAATGATAGGACCCAAAAAAATTGATTAGCATTCCTAGATGGTTTAATTTTTCAAAATTTGGGTATTTACACCATATGAATGGTTATATGAATGAGATGTTTGCAGATGCTTGATATTTTAAGAAATGGTTATATGACTGTGCAAAATGTGAATGTTAATCAACAAATTCATATAACCATTCATATGGTTATATGAAGATTAACATTTGTTATGTGAATACACCCAATACACCCAATATTCACATTTTAGTCAATTTGTGAATTTGCAGTCAACTTTCAATATGAGCAAGCATGGAAACAGTGCAGTATTCATATTCTCTATAGCAATATTCTCTATAGAAATTTGCAGTTAACTTTCAATATTAAGAATGTCCTGATACCATTTTCTATATAGCAATGTTGGTTAAGAATATTTTGCTAGCAGATATTCATATTCAGATATTCAGATATTTTGCATATTCAAATTTGGTTATGAATATTCATAACCAAATATTCTCTATAGCAACATATTCTCTATAGCAAAATATTCATATCTGAATATAAACATATAGAGAATATTTTGGTTATGAATATTTGGTTATGAATATTTTGCCACAGAAATTTGCCCCACAAATTTGCCAAATATTCTCATATCTGAATATAAACATATAGAGAATTCTGCTATAACCAAATATTCGTAACCAATATCTGAATATGAATATTTGCTATAGATAATATTTGCATTCCTATCTGAATATCTGAATAATGAATATTTGGTTATGAATTTTGGTTATGAATATTTGCTGTTGCTCATATGAATTTGGTTATAACCAACATTCATAACCAAAATTCTCTATGTCCTGTTGCATATAGCCAAAATTCTCTATGTTATAACCAAAATTCTCTATGTGAATGAATGTCATGTTGCTTATAAGCAAAATTCTCTATGTTATTACCAACATGACCCAAATTTTTTTATCAATTCTCTATGTTAATTGATTAGCATAACATAAGGAATGCCAAAATTGATTAGCATTCCTTATGCTAATCTATGTTATAACCAGAAGGACCCAAAATTTTGGTTAAATGACAGGACCCAAAAATAAGGAATGCTAATCAATTTTTTTGGGTCCTGTTGGTTAAAATTCTCTATGTTAGAAGCAAAATTTTGGGTCCTGTTGGCCAAAATTCTCTATGTTATAACCAAAATTCTCTATGTTATACCCAAATTCATATGAGCAAATGACTGTCCTGTTTGTTATAACCAATTGCTCATATGAATTTTGGTTAGGACATATGTCAATTCTCTAAGAATTGATTAGCATCTGAATATTAGCATTTGTTATAACCAAAATTCTCTATGTCCGAACCAAATATAACCAAATTCATAACCAAATATTCATAACCAACATTCATAACCATATATTCAGATTAGCATTCCTATAACCAAATTCATATTCCTATAACCAAATTCAATTGGGTCCTGTCATATCTGAATACTGAATAATTGATTAGCATTCCTATAACCAAATATCCATAACCAAAAAATTCATAACCAAATATTCATAGCCAAGTATGCATATAGAGAATTCTGATATCTGAATATGAATATTTGCTATAGAGAATATTTGGTTATGAATATGAATAGCCAATTATTCAGATATTTTGCTCATAACATCTGAATATTTTTGCTCATAACCAACATAGCCAATTCTGACATATAGCCAATTTTTGCTCATAACATGTTGGTTATGAATATCTGATAACAAATATTTTGCTCATATTATCTATGTCCTGATAACATATAGAGAATGTCCTGATAGCAAATATTAAATAGCCAATTCTCTATGTCCTGTTGCTCATATTCAGAATGTTGGTTTACAACAAAACATGGCCACCAATTTCATTTTATATAAACAGATATGCTCATTTCCAAAAAACATGGCCAAAAATATTAACAGGACATATATTAATTGATGAAATTGAGTGATAACAGTTGCAAGTTTTCAGTCAATTCAGCATATATGAACTTGCTACTTCTTTTGCAAAAGAATGTTGGGTTAAAAAGAATGGATGTTGCAAACTTGCAAGTTCAATTTAATGGATAACATAATTATAAGTTCAATTGAGTTTTATGAATGAGCTTGCAAACCAACATTCAAGATAGCTTAAGAATGAGCTTGCAAATTGAGTTTTATGAATTGCTGTTATAATGCTTGGTGGTTATGAATGATTTTGGTGGTTATTTTGCATATCCTGTTAGTTTATAATGCTTAAGAATGAATTTGGTTATGAATTGCTCCTCATACTTTTGTCCTGTGGCTAAATGAATTATTTTGCATCCTATTTTTTATCCCATCTACCTCCATCTGCTAAATTTACAAATTTCTGTGGCTAAATTTTTTGTGGCTACCATATTTACAAATTTAGATATGACAAAAATGGGCTATATTTCTCATATGTTATCCTGTGGCTAAATTGAGATATGAAAAAAACATGGCCAACAATTTCATTTTCTTATCAGTGAATTTTTGTCAATTTGTGAATTTGCAACATGGACAACAGTATTCTCACCTATGTATAAATTTGGTGATGAATTGGTTGAGAGAATTGGTTATGAATTGGTTATGAATTTAGAGAATTGGTTATAAATTTCTGTCCATGTGCCAATACATTCACTTGATTGAGTTTGAGATAATTGGAATGCATATAGATGTAAATTGGAATGAGCTTGCTATTTTGCACCTCAACTCTTCTAAAATGTTGCACCTCACATGCATAGAGAATTGGCTAACATATTTTGCATATAGTTCAAAATGTTGCACCTCAATTCTTCTGAAATTTGAGTTTAACATGAAAATAAACTAAACTAAGGTATTTGATGATATAAGAAAAATCTTGACCTTAACATGAAGTTATCAAATGAAATTTGAGTTATTGAACTTGAAATTGAATTTACTTTTGAACTTGAATTTTTCTCATGCCCAAATTCAAATTTGAGTATTCAAATTTTTCTCATGCTGTATAGTCTTCTGAAATTTGAGTTATTGATATGGAATTTGAATACTCAAATTCTGAAATTTTCAAATTTCAGAAGAGTATACTTTGGGAATATTTCTCATGGAATTTGAAATTCTAAAATTTCTGAAGGTATGGAATTTGTGCATTTAAAATTGAAGTTCAATAACTACTCAAATTCTGAAATTCATTTTTGTCTACTCAATATTTTTTTTAAACATGATTTTTGACTATTACTTGATATTTTTGTTTAACAGGGAGAACTTCATTTTGAATATTTCTATCAAGTTTACAATCAAGTTTACAGTCAATTGGAGTAAACTTGATATTTCCATCTGCTATGAATGTGAATATTTCTACCAAGTAACAGGGATTGAGGTAAAATATTCATACATTTACTGAATTGATACTTTATTCAAATGAATATGCTCATTTTGTAGCTTACCAATTCTTGATACCCAATTTTATGATACCCAATGATGTGATCAAAATTTAGCATAAATTGATTTGGTTTCTATTTTGAGGTTTCTGCATAATAAAGTATAATGAAGTGTAAATTTAGCATCAATATGACCCATTGGATATGACCCATTGGAACCTGATTGCTATTAAGAAATTGGCAGTTTAGAATACATGGCCACCAATGAGGACAGTTTCATATGTAACAAATTTCTTTTACTGCTTTAGTGTTATTAGAAAAATGCTGGATTGTTTGTATATCTTGCAAAACTACATAGGAAATCCTCAGTGTTGAAGTTGAGACAAATTTTAAAAATGTGAACAATGTGAAAATGCTGGATTGTTTGTATCAATTTTGATGTAAAATGTCAAAAATGAATTGGATGCTGAAAATGTTGGTAGTGTTCTCAAATGTGAGCATTGTAATTGTAAGATTTTTAATGTTTTAGGTGTACTGGAATCCAGGATTAGGTGTAAAATCATTCATATATTAGGTGTACATGAATACCCTGATTTTACAGGCATGTACACCCAATCAAGGCATTCAAATGATATACTGGAATCCAGGATTGGGTGTACATGAATACCATGATTTTTGGATATACTGGAATATGTAAAAATGTTTTTAGTACCAGTGGTTTTAGTTACACAATAAAGGATGCTCAACCATTATTGGATATACATGACTAGCAAATTCATGTAATTTTTGGATATACTGGATTTTTGGAGCAAATTACATCATTAGCAAATCATTTCAAATCCTTATTTATCTCATTAGCATCCATTTTAAGCAGTAAATCCATCTTAAAAATAACTGATTTTGCTTGCTATTAAATCCATCTCATTAGCTTGCTATTTTGATCCTTTCATTTGCTTTTTTGTTAGGTTTTGTTTGAATTCTACGCTTATTGATATTGTTGTTCAATTGGGCCTTTTTGTTTTTCATAGTAAGTTTCCAAATACAAGAACATTATCCTTCATGGGACCAAAGGATGCATGCTTAAAGAATAAGTATTTATTGAAGAGAAAAGGTGAGTTTCAGATGATGAAACATAATCTGTTGTGGAAACAAATGAGAAAATATTGTCAATATTTTTCTTGGACCTATTAATGACAATTGTAATATGGATTGGATTATGAATTTTTTTGAGGAAAAACTTCATTGAGATTTGAATCAGAACCCTAACCAAATTCTGAAGGGTTAATATTTCGTTGCATAGGATGGATTTTGGAAATTTAGATAAACCATGTTGATTTCGAATGAAACTAATGACGGTTAAAATCAGAATGCTACATATATAAAAGACATGCACATATGTACACACCAGAAGTTCGCTATCATGAAACAAATTGAAGGCAAGGTTGAATTTTCATGCTTGACGTATAATCTGGTCATTGAAAACTATAACCATAAATTTAAGCAAACTTCAAATGTTGCAGCCTTTTTGCCAAGAAAGTGGATGCATTGACAACATATTAATTTGCTTCATTGCCAAATATACTACTACCAACTCCCATCCACAAATCAACTATTTAAAATTTTGATTAATCACATGAAACATATTGTTAATGAAGTGTTATGCAAAGATTATTTGGATGAGGCCAAAGTTGGAAACCCGTTTGGGAATAGTTAAGGAGGCTTTGGGAATAGTAAAAAAGATAGAAATTTCTTTGATATGACTATTAGATTTCCTATAAAGTAGAAAGCAGCTGAAGAAGGTGGTGGTTAGGGAGGGAGGAGAAGAGAGAGGGAGAGCTTCTATTTTTATAGAGTAGAAAGTGCTCTTGGACTCCTTGCAGGATTGAATTTGGTCACGTTAATGGGTTTTGATAGTTTGGTGCAATTTAGGTTGGGTTTAGTTGGAAAAGGTTTAATCTTTGCAATTGGTTTCTCTGTTCCTGTTTGATTGCTATATATTTTCCTTGACTGATTTTTGGCATTTTGATTTAGTTGGCTTGGATATATGCATTGTATAGTCTCATTTTTATTTTTCTGGTAGTGATGTAACGATTAGATCGTTGGCATTATTTCTTGGGTCGTCATTTTGGTGTTGTTTACATTTTAGTTAGTCTTATGTAGATCAAGAGTTTCCCATTTGAACTGATTATGCGTTACTGACAAAACAACTATCTAATTTGAATTTTTTTCTTATCCTTGATTATTCCTCTGTCTGTTTAAAAAGATAAATGACATTAATTAGCTGATGAATAACCTGTAGCCATTAGTTAAGTTATGATTATTTATCCATTTTGGAAAGCTTGAATAAGCTAAATTAATGGCATCGCTGTTTTTTATTTGTACGGTAGAATTGTTATATGGCTTATTTTCAAATGAATTACTACTTCAGTTGATTTTGAACCCTTAATGATTATTTAGCCATTCATTTATCAATTTGGCAATCCATTTTATGTTGATGTAATTTTTGGAAAACTAAATAACAGGTATTGCACTTTACTTATTTTTGTTCGTTTTGTAAATGAAGGAATCCAAGATTTTGACGGCGAATATTTTAAATGACCCGTCATCCAAGATCCTTGAAGCGCAGCCAAAGAAGAGAAGGGGCATTGAGTTCTAACAAAGCACACACTCGGGGGGAAATGCAGCAGAACAATCATCTTCCTAGAGCTTTACAGCTTTGGTCCTAATGTTGGCACTTTGTTGAAATACAATGAGAGGGGATGGCTAAATAACATTCTTGCAATTTGATTTCTTAGGGCTTACATGTACAGTTTTCTTGGAAATTAATCAATGACCTTGGGGGTGGACTTATTTGGGGAGTAATTGCCTCATTTTTAATTCTTGAAACAGTTTTGTCGTGGCTTTGATTTGAAAAGTGTGTATAGAGAGAGAAATTGCCGCATTATTAAGGCTAGGTATAAGAATATCATAACATTATTACATAATATTAACTCGATTTTTTTCTTTGTGTTTTGATAATCTGTCCTCCAAGGTGGCTAGGATATGCAGAAATTAACTCGGTATTTGCTTTTTGGTTATGCAAACTGTGGGTGTATGATTAATATTTGACACGCTATTGGTCTTCAACTGCAGTGTTTTGGATTTGATGCTTTTGTGCTGAATGATTTCTTCAAACTACAAAGGTCACCGTATGGAAGTTGTAAATATCTGCGAACAGATGTATACATATTACTGATGTAACCAAGTATATGTAAGCGATATACTTTGTAGATATTTTTTTTCAATATCTATGTGTATAATGCTTCTCATAATGTCATGTAATTTCTTGAATCAAGTTTTCTTTTTTTTGGGGGGGGGACCAAAATGCTGGTGGTTATGGGTATCAATGTTTACTTCTGTTAACAACATCATGCTTTCTCTTACAAGGAAGTGGAATATCCGTTTTGGCTGGAAGTTCTCTGAGATGAACAAAATTTTTAAGTGGAACAAAATTCTTTGAGATGAACTAATTTTTGGGTTGAACTAAATTTTTTGAAATTTCTTGGGGAATCTAATTTCGTAGGGAAGTAAATTTTGGGGAAACTAAAATTTTCAGGGGAACTAACTAATAACAATTATTGCGATTTATTTATGGACTAATTATAATTACGCGATCAAAGATTTTGAGGGAAAATATTTTAAAAGAGTCGTGCCCTTATGTTACGACTATCTATATTACAATTGAGGACAGATTTTGAACTTATCCTATGTGGTAGTGTCATGTCAAGTTTTGGGGGGAATTTTTGGGTTGAAGAGAAATTTGTTAGGAGAATACAAAAGCTTTTCTTTTTTAAAATTGGCAGCATCCGCACTTAATACACTTCATTCAAAAATGACCCAAAAAAATGCGACCCAAAAAAATGAAACCCAAAAAAATGAAACCCAAAAAAATGAAACCAAAAAAATATGCAATGCAAAAGAGAACTTTATTTCATCGGAGCTTATTTTGGCTGACCCAAAAAAATTGAAACCCAAAAAAACACAGGGAATATGCATTCAAAGAGGCGGGCTGAGCTTTTTGGGCGTCAAGCAGAGGTCACCAACCCACTTGCGCCGAAGGCGCCCGATAAATTTTTATACGCTAATTTGTTGTTTTGCGCCGAAGACGCATGCACTGAATTTATTGTTCCTCGCCGAAGGCGACCGTGCCTCTAAATTTTTTCACTCTAATTTGTTGTTGTTTTAAATTTTGGCTGTAAAAATATTTTTTTGGGGACGACTATTTCGCGGGAAAAAATCTTAAATGCACCGTGCCCGCGGGCACGGGTTATGACTAGTATATATATATAGGAGGGATCAAATGACCCCCAAAAATAAACCCCAAAAATAACCTCCTATCAAAAATCCTATGCCCCCTATTTTTTCGGAAGATCTGAACCGTTCGTCTTGATCTCCACCCTCTAAATACCTGACCCACCAATTTTCAACCCCATCCCATGTGTTTTGCCCGTTCATCCATACGACCCAAATTTAACGGTTTCGCATGAACAGAACTTTTGCGAATGGTTGATGAACGGGCAAAACACATGGGATCGGGTTGAAAATTGGTGGGTCAAGTATTTAGAGGGTGGAGATCAAGATGAACCGTTCGGATCTTCCGAAAAATGGGGGGCATAGGAATTTTGATAGGGGTTATTTTTAGGGGTTATTTTTGGGGGTCATTTGATCCCTCCTCATATATATATATATATACTAGTCATTACCCGTGCCCATAGGGCACGGTTTATTTAATGGCTGAGTTTTTCTCCCCCACAAATTTCAAGTTCCCCCAAATTTCAAGTTTTCCCACAAAATTTCAAGTTTCCCCCCAAATTTAAGTTTTCCCCCAAAATTTAAGTCCCCCCAAAATTGTCATTACCACCAAGGACAAACTTGCCACGTAGGACAAAGCTTTGTCCTAGTAGGATAAGATTCAAAATCTTCATAGAACTGTAAAAAAAAATGGCCGGAAGGGGTGAGAATAAAAAGTGTGGGTGTGTGGGTGGGGTGGGTCCATAGGCAAAAATACAAAAACCGGGGTTGTATGTGCAAAATTCCCCACCTCCTCTTTTATCCCTCAAAATCTCATCTCTTATATTTTATCTTATTCAATTTCCCTGTTTTATATAATAGATATCCAAATTCTCTTATCCAATTTCTCATGTCCAAATTCTCTTATCAATTTCTCTTGATAACATCCGTCTTTTATATAATAGATATCCCTTATCCAATTTCTCTTGTCCAATATCTCTTATCTAATTTCTCTTGATAACATCTCTCGTTTGTAATATTGATATCTCTTATCCAATTTCTCTTGATAACATCACTCTTATCCAATTTCTATTGTCCAATATCTCTTATTCAATTTCTCTTGATAACATCCCTCTTTTATAATATAGATATCTCTTATCCAATTTATCTTGTCCAATATCTCTAATCCAATTTCTCTTGATAACATCCATCTTTTATAATATAGATATCTCTTATCCAATTTCTCATGTCCAATATCTCTTATCCAATTTCTCTTGATAACATCCCTATTTTATAATATAGATATCTCTTATCCAATTTCTCTTTTTCAATATCTCTTATCCAATTTCTCTTGATAACATCCCTCTTTTATAATATAGATATCTCTTATCCAATTTCTCTTGATAACATCCCTCTTTTATAATATAGATATCTCTTATCCAATTTCTCTTGATAACATCCCTCTTTTATAATATAGATATCTCTTATCCAATTTCTCTTGTCCAATATCTCTTATCCAATTTCTCTTGATAACATCCCTCTTTTATAATATAGACTAGTCATAACCCGTGCCCGCGGGCACGGTTCATTTAAGATTTTTCCCTCGCGAAATCTTTGTTCCCAAAAAAATTATTCCCACAACCAAGATTGCGTGGAACAACAAATTAGCGTAAAAATATTTAGCGGCACGGGCGCCTTCGACATGGAACAACAAATTCGACGTAGGCGCCTTCGACACGGAACGACAAATTCGGCGCGGGCGCATTAAGCGTGGAACAACAAATTTGACGTAGAACAACAAATTCGGTGTGGACACCTTCGACGCAGAACAATAAATTAGCGTAAAAAAATTTAGCGGGCGCCTTCGGCGCGGATAATTATTCTCATTTTGTTGTCCCAAGCATCGATGAGACGGTGGGCACCGCGTTGAGAGAGAGATCATTCGATCTGCAGAAGCATTCGATCTGCAGCATTAGGTGCAAGGTAAATTTTTTCCCCCAAATGCATTTATTACGTGCACTCTGTTATTCCCCAGAAACTTACATTCCCCAAAAAGTTTCATTTCCCTAGAAATGTTTTTCCCTCCCAAACTTTCCACAAAATCTTATCTCAACCATTCATTCCTCAAGATTAAATCCAAGCCGTCTTTCTATCAACCTGTTTATCCTAGTCAGCTTGTCATAGTTAGCCCTAGAATTCAAAAATGTTTGTCAAATGTAATATAGATGGTTTATTTAAAAATGAAATTCTGTGCAATAAAAGGACATGGATTTTAATCAGTGCAAATTATGTGGCAAATTATGTATGACAAATTCTGTCCAAATAAAATTTTGTGGCAAATTATGACTGGCAAATTCTGTCCAAATTAATTATATGGCAAATTAATTTGTCATAATTATGTATTTCAAATTATGTATGACAAATTATGGTTCAGTGCAATAAAGTCAGTTACATTATGTATGTCAATAATATTCTGTCAAAATTATGTATGGAAAATTATGTTGCAATTTATGTATGGAAAATTATGTGGCAGATTATTGCCAATTTAGGTTACCAAAACATTTATGTATGGAAAATTATGTATGGAAAATTGTGTACAAATTAATTATGTGTCAACTTAATTTGCCATAATTATGCATGGCAAATTATGTGTGGTTCAATGCAATAAAGTCAGTTATAACATGTATGAAAATAAAATTCTGTCCAAATTATGTATGGCAAATTATGTATGGCATCAGATAAAATATCAACTTTAATTATGTATGGCATCAGATAAAATATCAACTTTAAGAAACAAAAGATTAAAGTGTGTGTGATTTTATTTCAAGTACATTTCATTTCTCGTTCTACACCTATCATGTTTGTCTGCAATTTGATATCTTTCTGTTGATCAACATCCTTCTGCAAATGGGGGGATTTATTCTGTCCAAATTTAATAGCAAGCCAGCCAGATATTGACGGATTTCTTGTTGGCAGAGCTTCTTTGAAGCCGGAGTTCGTGAACATCATTAATTCTGCTAAGGTGAAGTCATTTTAAGCGTGGATGCCTCATCTTCGACCAGTCCATGATATCGATGTTTTATGAATCATATCATGCGACCTTTAATTATGCAGTTTTTGATTTTGAATTAACATCTTGAATTAACATCTTGTAGTAACCTGCCTGAAACAGTGAGTGAAGAGTCACAAACAGGCTGTGGGTATTAATAAAAAAATCTTTTTAAATAATGGGATTTTTGATGGAGAAACATGAATGACGATTAAATGTTAACTTGGTTGTTTTGTCAGTTCATTTTCACTGTGGGAGATCTGAGATGGAGGCTACTAAAGATAGACTTCAAGTATGCCTATGTTTGGATAGAATTTGCAGGCTTTCAGACTTCAAGTATGCCAAATTTAATAGCATGCTTTAAGACCACATAATTTGAAAGTGGGCCACATATTTGAAAGGTCTGCTTTCAAACCAGAATGGGTGTAAAGCCACATATTTTAGGCCACATATTTCAACTCTGAAAGCATGCCATAGAATTTGCAAGCTTTCAGACTTCAAGCAGGCCATCCATCTTTCAGACTTCAAGCATGCCAAATTGAATAGCAGGACACATATTTCAAATTACGTTCCTTCTTGTGTTTGCATATCAATAATATAAACAAAACTAATGCATATCATAAGCTTAATCTCTGGAACCATCACTTGTATTCGCACATTATATTACAATAACATTGGCTTAAAGTGAAACACTATTATCAGAATCAAATATACAAAACAGCTACAAAAATAGAAATCTCTCTCACTCTCTCTTCTCCCCACTCCCTAACCACCAGCTCCTTCAGCTGCTTCATACTCTTTCCTCCCCTACTTCCTTATTTAAAGCTTTTTCACGTGAGTCTTCAGCATCACCAGCCTCAGCTACACCACATGAAGTAAAAAGTCAGTATAGTATGGATCGAAGCATTATGTAGTGCTCATTCTACCATATGGACCAAACCAACAAAATGAACCACAAAATGCAGTGCACACCTACCGCAAATGGGGGAATGACAAAACTACACCATAAATCTTCCACCCACGATCACCACGATCACCTGGAAATAAGCATCATCACATATCTTAGAATGTCTCAATCAAACGCAAATTTTTACCACAAAAAATTCCGCAAAAAACCATTAAAAACTCATCTTTAGTCAAAACACAACTTCTACCACAAAAATTGAGCAAAAACTATTAAAACCAACATTTGAAACTTGTGGCCAAATTTAATAGCAGCCCACATATTACAAATCAAGTTCAAGTGTTAAAAAAACTATTAAAACCCCCATTTGAAACTTGTGGCCAAATTTAATAGCACCCCACATTAAAAATCAAGTTCAAGTGTTAAATCCAGGAATGGTCATGTTGAATTCACATGCCATATAATTCAAATCTGAATGGTTGTGACTTTCAAACTTCTTGTTCCCACAGAATTTGCAAACTTCAAGTCCAAATTTAATAGCAGGCCAGCTAGATAATCCCAACAAAATAATAATCCAAACATGGATGACAAAAAGATAATCCCGACATGGATGACTGTCAAGTGTTAACTTTCTTGATTTGTCAGTTCCTCTTCATAGTGTGGGAGAATCTGACATAGAGGCAACTAAAGATGGTCAAAGTCTTTCAGACTTCTAGATTACCTTTGTGTTGGCAACTCAGTATATCTAGATAACAAAGATTAATCCAACAAAGATAAGATTCAAATGTTACAAAAAGTTATTAGAAAACTAAACTTATAATTAAATAGCTTTTATTGCTTTCATCCATTTTATAGCAGGTTATACTTTTTGAAGTTAAACGTTATATGTCATACATTTATCCTAATTTCCTAAATTTCTATGGGAACTACTATTCAATTAAGTGATTCAATAGAGTTTTGAAAGAAAAATGCTATAGAATAGAAGGAACTAAAAGCATATTGAGCATGAATCTCCTTCTCAGAATATGAGAGTAAGTACAAACTTAGCAATTATATTCAGCATTTATATAAGAAAAAAATTCAGCCACTGTCACATGCAAGACACCAACTAATCTCAAAAATCAAAATTAACATCATTATGAGCATATATGAGCATATACATTAAGGAACTCCTGATCAAAAACAGCTTTTGACTTAAAATCCAGTGCCAAATTCCCTACCAACATGGCTGTTTAGCAATAGGACAAACCCCCTTAGGAAAAAGAATTAACTGAAAGTAGATTGTTCCTATTTAAAATGAACTAACTCCAAATTAAGATCCAATTAAGAACAAAATAAAATTAATACATCACTAAAATTAAGAACATGCTAGATTAAGAACAAACATGGGAACAGAATAAAATTGTTCAAAGCATAAGCTGAATTAAATGTGTTTCCAGTTTGTGTACGAAGTACCATGTGAAAAATACACATCTATAGAAATATTTATCTTATGGTTATATAGTGAACAATATTTATTTCATTTGTTTAAAATGTCCATCTAGCATGTTCTTGATTAGGGACCAGAATAAAATTAAGAACAAACGGGGGAACAGAATTTAAATATCCTTAAAATTAATTAATACATCAAGAACTACATAATAAAATTAACCTGCAGCATTGACAACAAAGCTCCCCTTAGAAAATTTTGGGTCGTCGATTGTACAATATGCTCGAGGCTGAAAGCTTTGCCTCAATCCAACAAAATGAAGCACAAAAATGTAGGGCACATGCTCCCGCAAACGGGGGGGAACGATAGAACTACCATAAATCTTCCACATACGATCACCGCGATGGCCTGGAAATAAGTATCATCGCATATCTTAGAATGTCTCAACAAAACACAACTTTCTACAACAAAAATTTCAGCAAAAAATCATTAGAAAACTCATCGCATATCGAACGAAGACTTTATAAATTCATGGATTTACATCATCTTAAGTCTAAACACAACTTTTACCACAAATATTGAGCAAAAAACTATTAAAACATAAGTCATTTGAACATGTTTATATATATGCTAAATCAATAATTTTGCTGATAAAGGACCCAAGTCACGGGCAAACCTCATGACCAAGTTTAACACCAACACTCATAGCAGCAACTCGGCGTGAGAATTTGGTATCCTAGGAGATGGGTGTTGAACTTGGCCATGAGTTTTCCTGCAATCAGTGTTTGTTTATGCCTTGTGAACATCAGTTAATTGGTACACCCATCTCCTGGAGTTCTAAATTAACTTTATTACATTGTATCAAATTAACCTTTTACTCTCTTAAGAATTTAACTGTTGGCTCTCTAAATTAACTGATGCTCACTTGGAGTTCTAAATTGTGTACACCCATCTCCTAGAGTTCTAAATTAACCTTTTGCTCTCTAAATTAACCAATCACCTGGAGTTCTAAATAACTTACTCTCTTAACTGATGTACACAAAGAATTTAACATGTTGCTCTCTTAAATTAACTGGTGTTGAACTTGGTCATGAGTGTTGCTACAATGAGTGTTCACTTGCTACAATATTCCCCCCTCAATTACATCCCTGTTAAAGAATGAGAACTTACATCCTGTTAAATTACATACATTTTCTAAATTACAACCGGTTAAATTTTTGCTTGCTAAATTACATCATGTTTAACATCATGTTTGCTAAATTACATGCAGAATGAGAACTTACAAAACAATGTTTGCAGAACTGGGTTAACATTGTTAGCTAAACTAAATTACATCTTGCATACATTGTTTAGCAAATGAGAACATTGTTTGCTAAATTACAAAAATTACATCATGTTTGCTAAATTACATGCAAATTAAGAACTTACATCTGGTTAACCTCAGCCCCATTTTTCAGAGTTAACAAAAATTACATGCAGTTGCCAAAATAAATAAGCACATAAAAATTACTTGCTCGCAAACAACAAAGAAGCATCATGATGGAATCACTCGATTAGAAAGACTTTCTTGTATGTAATTTGGAAATTTTCATTTCATCAACATACAAAATTGGACTAAAAATGTTTAGAAAGTATTTTTTTCATAAAAATTACATTCTAAGGCTTTTTTTCATGAGCTAAAAATATTTAGAAAGGCACATAATATCAATTGAAATATACATGCACATAAAAATTAAATGTTCTGTAAACAACAATGAAGCATAAAATTTTATATTCATAGGCACATTTCTCATTCATTATAAATTACATGCTCATCAAAAAGATTGAGTTTCTTTCGCATTCCCCTAGAACAGGCACATAAAGAAGCATCTTATCCAACAACAAAGAACATCATGTATTTAACTTGCATAATGCATATGAGAACATGTATTTAAATTGTTAAATATATGAGAACAACAAAGAAGCATCATGTTAAAGTTTGTTAGATATATGAGAACATCACGTATTTTACTTGCATAATGCATCCGATTAATCTTAAGAAAAATTGTTCTTGATCCACAGCTAAATTAAAAATTTGAAAAAAAAATCATATAATTAAGTATATAATCGAGTAATGCTTACATCTACAAACTATCAATCATGTGGTGTGCATAGCTCTTTTATATTTAGATCTTCCCTTCCCTCCCCGCATGTGACGCACAAATAAAGCATATGAAATAACTATATAAAGGATCATGTTAATATTGGCTACAATAGAGATAGTCAACAATCACACATCAGGTTCATCTCCAAATATTCACCAAATGTTGATACCAATCAAAGAATTTAACTAATATTACTCCATATAATTCAAAATTGTAAATAACCACTCAAAATTAACAGTTAAACTCCAAATTCTTATAAATTATATAAGTCATAAGGTAATTATTAAGAAAGTGGAATACAAAATATTTGGAATTGTCATATGTAATGGTTCACTCGGTATGCTCCTTCAACATTCTTAAGGTACCACTGGAAGTCCACCATAACACAATACACATAAAATCAAAGAACCCATAAAAATCAATAAACCCAATTAATGCAATGTTTCATTTCATTACGCTCACTACTTAATTTTGCCAGAATTCTGACATCATAACCAAAAGAATGCAGCTTATTGGCAAAAAATTTTGCACTGTCAAAGAATTCTCATTTTTGATGATCTATGAGAAGGAATCATAAGAGTTTCACCTTCGGGGTGGCGTGTCAGTGAGCCTTAAATTTCGGTTTCTTGCCTCACACAGATTGCTGGATTAAAAACGCTAATTTCTTAAAATGGCAATTTCCAAACAACGGGAAATAATGATTCAAGAATAATTTGACATGGAAATACTAAATATTAGAGGACAGAAATGAAAAGGACCAACATTTCAACTCTCAGCAGATTTCATCTCATTTTGCAGAGAATTAAGAAGAGAAGAGAGTGGTTGCTTATACAAAAATACGCATTTAAGTGAGTGATGTGACCTAGTTAAAAGAATTTCTCAAAATTGCATAAATATAATGAAAGAGTGACAAACATAGAAAATGAATCCATGCATATTGTAAGTATTGATGCCAGAACTGCTAATACCGCCAAAGGAATGTATGCAAGTGCCCTGATGCCAACAAAAAAGAGAATGAAAAAAAGTAAACAAAGAAAATTGTCAATATGGATATCAATATATCATGGATAAAAATGTCAAATTTTATGTGACAACACCTAAAGGATTTACACATATTCAAGATGTTTACCAGATCTGATTTTAACAAAGAGTAGTGCTTGAAGCTTCAATTTTTTTAGAGAAGCCCAGAGGCCTGGTTTCCAATTAAAATTAGTGTATAATGGAACTAAAATAAGCAACATGTAGATTCAAACTGATTCCATCAGAAAATTGCTTATTAACAATGAGAGACCGGTTTTAACATAAGATTGCACCAACAATAGAGATTAGTTTTAAAGAGTGTGAATTGGATTCCATTGTATGTAAAAATGACATGCAATTGAAAATGAGCACTTACACAAATCACAAATCATAAATACTACTTCCAGCAATTTTTGTCAAATAACAGAACTAAATACTTCTTCCCACCGAATTTTTTTGTTAGGCTTACTATTCTTCATGAATGAGCATGTATCAAGTTAATTGAGTGATTACTATTCTTTTTTTTGTCAGAATTACTATAATCTTAGTAACTGCATGCTTTTTAGAACATGCAAAAAAAGACCACCAACATAAGTTTAATAACCACCGAGTACATGTAAATTACACATGGTGGGGGCTGCATCATGCATATAGAACAAAAGAATAGCGAAACAGATTGACTATAACCAAACAACATGATAAACTAATGTAATACACACAAACATGGGTTGTTCTCAAAATTAATGTAATACAACAAAAACCCCTAATTTCAACGATGTAAAAAGTTTAAAAATTGATGAAATACTTACCCTAGTCAAAGATGATGAGGTTCTCTTGTTTCACACCATACAAATCGATATCCTTGATATAAAATGTCCTGATTTCAAATAAAAAAGGAAGTGAATGTCAGGAAACAACAAAGATTACGGTCGATAAAATATATTAATGAACTATGAAATTTATTTGATGGTCAATATCCCGCAATTAGTAGAGTAAATCTCGTACTGTATGAAATACAGTGTATTCATGGTCTTCAATGGTTCATTTTATAACAAACTCCATTCATATAATATTAATTACAAAAAGGAAAGGAAGAATAAGAGCAATAGCAGCATAGCTAGAGATGACAAAAA
Organism: Scilla litardierei; assembly: GCA_030789695.1. NCBI lineage: Eukaryota > Viridiplantae > Streptophyta > Magnoliopsida > Asparagales > Asparagaceae > Scilla > Scilla litardierei. The sequence continues at coordinate 130,480 of JAULAV010001167.1, forward strand.
GGTCACGTGGAACTTGAAATAAAGGGGGAAGAAATTAGCATGAAATTTGTTTTTCAGTATTAAAACTAAAATTTAAATAGAAAGAGACTGAAAACCCCTTTCAAGTTCCCCATGCAAACAAAATAATAATAACCTTAAGTTTTTAAACCCATGAATAACAAAAAGCGTCTTGATATTCACAGGCCATTTTAGAAAGCAAACAATATATTGAAATGTAATTTGTCTATATTCGGAAGACCATTGTTCTATCTAACATAATGAAATGTAATTGTTGAACTTGCTTCTCTTGCTCCCCTCCAAACTCAACATTTATCACATTTTAGATTGATCTCAGAACTTGCATCCGAAACCATTGCTGCCTTCTTTTTAGAAAAATTGTCAGTATCCTCAAAATATTTAGCAATATATCCATCATATTTTCTTGTTGAAGCTTCCAATATTGTGCTTCTTCTAGCTACGAACAAAATAATTATAAATGTAATTTTTTAAACATGTGGATAACAAAAAATGTCATGATATTCACAGGTCATTTCAAAAAGCAAATAACATGGTGAAATGTAATGTGTATATGGTAGGAAGATCCTTATTCTAACACACACTAACAAAAAATTCACAGAAGAAAAGAACAAAATGTTGAAAAAGGATACATGGTAAGTTATGTATCACTCGGTTTTCTTAATTATAAATCTTATCATCTCATCAAATTTCCAATATTTTGTGACAAAACAAACGTTTTTTCTTTTTCTTGAGATTCAATTTTTTCTTGCTATGTTTTTAATCTATGAACCATAGAATGCTGCAACGTTCTCAAACAACAATTAGCAAGCCAACAATGTAAACAATTTTTTGAGTAAACAGTGAAAATAAAATAACATCTCACCTTGAGAAGAAGAGTTCAAAAGTGTGACTTTACCCAGCCTACCCAATCTGTCAATCCATCACCATCAGGTGCGGCAAGCAGAATCTTAAGAAAGCAACTGTACGCTCTTGTGTATGTGAAAGGTTCAAAAAGACAACTCCATTCAAAATTAAAACTCCCAATATCCTGCAATGAAAAACACCAAGACAGCTATTGGTGATGCACAGTGCCAATGCTGAATAATTCTCACACACCTTGAAAGCAACTCTATGTTTCCTAAACTTCCAATCTTTAGTTGGAGTCTGAAGACAGACAAAGTACTCCTAGACCCCAGTTAACTATTGCTGATCAATGTCATCATTAGCAAGTGTGTAACGAAAAATCCAAAACATCTGAATCTGCTCCACATTCTCTTACTTTCAGCACTACCAGGTTTTTTTCGTTACAAATCTATAAGATATTATCTTAACTTGTACATGGTTCCTAAAAATCCATTAAAGAGGCCAACCTTATTAAATGTCCTCAGTTATTAATTTAATAACTCAAAGGAAAATTTCATATCAAACACTCATTTAATAACTCACATGAAAATTTCATATCAAACACCAACACTCATTTAATAACTCAGATTGATAATTTGCAACTTGGTTATCAAGATACTTCACAGGACATTCACAGGACATTTAATCTTGATAACTCAAATTGAAACTTCACCTTTAATCATGATAAAATATAAAATGTTAAACTTCAGGAAATCATATGTGAACTTATTTGAACTTATGAGATATGATTTTGCATATCCTTCACCCAAAGTTAAAATTAACAGGATATCAAAAATTTCACATATAATTTTGCATATGAGAAATTTCACATATAATTTCACATATAACATTCAAAAATACTTCACTGATATTGAATAATTCACAGGACATTCACCCATATCTCTTATGAATTTGACCCATATCTCACAGGATACTTCACAGGACATTCACAGGACATTTAATAATCACAGGACATTTAATCTTGATAACTCAAAAACTGATATTCATATATTCAAAAACTTGATATACTTGTGAAAAATTTGATAAAACTTGTGAAAAATACTTCATTCAATTCACAGGACATATAATCTTGATAACTCAATTTGATTCACTTCATTCACAGGACATATACTTGTGAAAAATTTTTGAGGTTATTTTAGTAGATGAAGTATATCAAGATTTCACCTTGTGAAAAATTGAAATATAACTCAAAATCAGTGAATGAAGTGAATGAAGTATATCTTGTGAACTCATATTCAATGTAAGAGGATATCACTATGATATGAGTTTTGAACTCATATACAGGATATCACAAAACAATTCCATGATATGAGTTCATTGAATAATTTTGTATATCCATGTTCACAGGATATGGGTGAAACAATTTTGTATATCACAAAACAATTTCCTGTTTCACCCATATCCTCTCACATTCAATGTAAGAGGATATGGGTGAAACAATCTCATTCAATTTTGTTCACAATCTCATTCAATCTTGATAAATTTCATTCAATCTCATTCAATCACAAAACAAATCTTGAATGGGTGAAACAATCTTGAACAGGATATGGGTGAAACAATCTTGAATGAAATTGAATGAAATTTCATTCAATGTTTTACAAAATCTTGAATGAAATTTATCAAGATGTTTCACCTATATCCTCTCACAAAACAAAACAGGATCCTCTCCCATATCATGTTTCACCAACAAACATTTCTATGATATGTGAAATTGAACTCATATCATGGAATTGAACTGATATACAGGATCAATTCCTGTGAACTCATATGAATTCACCCATAATTTACAGGATCAAAATTATATAATATCAAAATTCATAAGGATATCACAACTCATGAATTCATAAGGATATCAAAACTCTATTATCATGAATCCTGTTAATTTTGTTATTTTGATTATAGAGGATATCCTTATGAACTGAATTTTTTTATTTTGAGTTGAACTGAATTTTGTTATTTTGTTATAGAGGATATCCTTATGAATCCTGTTCATAAGGATATCACAACTCAAAATTATAGAGGATCAAAAATTTGAGATATAATATCAAAATTCAGTTCATCATTCAAAATTTAACATTCATGATTTATGTGATATCCTGTATAATTTGATAAAACAAAATTGAACTCATATCCTGTGATATCATGGATATACAAAATTGATAAAACAAATTTGATAAAACCTGTGATATCCTTATTTAAAGTGTATATCAAAATGAGAGGATCCTGTTCAAAATGAGTTCACCCATATCTCTTTGATACAGGATTCTCTATTGAATAACAAAAAAGTATATCACTGTTGAATATCCCAGTATATCTCATTTTGAATGAAATTTGTAAACATCTTGATAAATTTCATTGAATAACAAAATTATCATCTTGAATGAAATTTCAATGGAATTTTGTTCACATATCTCAATGAGAATTTCAATTGAAAATTTTGTAAATCTCAATTTTGTTCACACATCAAGATGATATATTCTCAATGAAATTCTGTAAAACTCAATTTCATTCAAATATCTCAATGAAATTTTGTAAACATCAAGATGATATATTCTCATTGAGTAGATAAAACAAATTTCATTCAAGATAAAACAATTTTGTTCACACATCTTGAATGAAATTTCAATTCAAAATTTGTTTTATCTACTCAATGGAATAACAAAATTCAGGATATACTGTTTACAAATACAGGATTCTCTATTGTGATATTCTATCTACTCAAAATGATAAAACTCAAGAATATCCTAGTGAATGATAAAACTCAAGATGTTCACATATAACACTGTTGAATATCACAGTACATGATAAAACTCAAGATGTTCACATATAACATATAACACTGTTAAATAACAAAAGTGAATGATAAATAACAAATTTCTGTCTTCATTCAAAAGTTCACATATAATCATTCAAAAGTTCACATATCTCTCATGACTATAGGTGAAACACAAAATCTTGATTAATATCTCTCACCTGTTGAATATCCCAGGTAACTTTCAAATTAACAAATTATCCTGATTCTATCAAATGATTTGCAAATTAACAACCTGTGAAAATGTTATCACTATAATTCTATCAAATGTTATCACTTGAATTCTATCAAATAGCAGGTTGATTTTCACTTGAATTCTATAAAATGATTTGTGAAAGTAAATATACTTCACAGGATTTGCTAAGGTGTGTGCCATATCAAATGATTTGATATCACATTCACAAATAGCATGATTAGAAGGTGAATGTGATATCACTCATATTCTGTGAATTCACTCAAATCGCCATATCAAATGATTTGATATCACATTCACTTTCACATATCACATATCACATGATTTGAATTCTATCAAATGATTTGATATCTCATTCACTTTCACATATCACATTCACTCATTCACATTTGATCTTTATAATTATCAACCTGTGAATGTAAATATACTTCTGCTATTTGTGAAAGTGAAAATCAACCTGTGAAGTAAATGATAACTGAGATATCTTGATTCAAATGAACAACTAATTTTGCAAATTATCAAATCATTCACAACTGACTTGATGTTGCAAATTTTCACTCATTCACAGATAATCACTTGAAGATTTTTGACTAAAAGCATCAACTCACAGGATATTCAAATTTCACCTCATTCAATGAATCTTCTGCAGGATAACATTAGGCTAAAAATCTAATGTTGCACATATCACATGATTTGATATCACATTCAAATGAAGATTAGGCTAAAAAATCAATGAGTTCACATTCAAATTATCAAATCATTCACAGATAACTTGATGTTGCAAATTTTCACTCATTCACAGATAATCACTTGAAGATTTTTGACTAAAAGCATCAACTCACAGGATATTCAAATTTCACATCATTCAATGAATCTTCAGCAGGATAACAATAGGCTAAAAATCTAATGTTGTGATTTTGAATTCTTGATTTTGAAGATTTTGATATCCTGTGAATAAAATTTGTTATCCTGATTTTGTTATCCTGTGAATAACATTAGGCATTAGGCTAAAATTCAATGAAGATTTTGAATTTTCAACATTCACAGGTTTATATTTACATTTCACATATCACATTCACTCATTCACATTTGATCACAGATAAAATTATCAACGCAACCTGATTTTGAATTCAAAAAGTTCAAAACTGATTTTTCAAGTGTTATATTCAAATGTTATATTCAAAAATTTCAAAAATTTCAAAAAGTTCAAAATTTGAATGAGTTGCAATTCACAGGATATCAAGAGTTTTGAAGGGTTCAAATCACCTTGCAAAAGTTTCACAAAAGTGAATTCAAAAAATTAGAGTGAAAAAGTTCATAGATTCACAGATAACATTATCAACTCAAACTGATTTTGAATTCAAAAAGTTCAAAATTATTCAAAAAGTTCAACACTGATTTTTCAAGTGTTATATTCAAATGTTATATTCAAAAAGTTCAAAATTTTCACAATTTTTAAAATTTTCAAAAAGTTCACAACACTAACTTGAACCCTTCATGTTATATTCAAAAAGTTCAAGTTGGTTATATTCAAAAAAGTATTCAAACTGATTTTTGATAATTGCTAACGTGAATCACCTGTAAACAAATTTTTGATAATGGCTAACCCTGAATAGCAGAAATTCACGTGTAAATAAATTTTTGATTCACAGAATCACCTGATGTTGAATGAAGGATTATACGCTGATCTTTCAAGCTCAATATGATTCTAGTTTATTCAAGTTACATCATGAAAAAGCTTATTCAAGTTAATTCATGGCAAAACCTAATGCAAAATGTTAATGCATTAGGCATTAACAGTTTGATTAATGTAGCAAATTCAACATAACAGAATTTTCCACATGAATGCAAACTAATAACAAATTAATAACAAAATGAAAATGTTGAAAATGTAGCAAATTCATGAATTTTTCACATATTAAAAATGAAAATGTTGAAAATGTTGAAAGAAAATGAAAACGCTTGCAAATGTAAATGAGCACAGTAGGATTTTTCATATGAATGCAAACTGTTAATGAAACTAATTTAAACTTTTCCCATGAATGCATTAACAATTTGCATTAACACTTTTCACATGTTAAAACAAAAATGTTAACTTAAAAAACATTGATGACTTAAGAAAACATTGAGAAGTGAAATCGTTATGTGAGTACTGCAAAATGTTATGCATGGTGTTTTGTGTTTCCTGCAGGTTATACCTAAAAAGAACAGTACTATCGAGTGATATTGAAAAAATTGTGTTTCTTGTAGGTTATGCATGGTTTTTTGAGTACTGCAAAACGTTATTTATACTTTTTAGATAGAATAGGCGATTCAAAATTCTCACCTTGCTGATCTTGGTGCCCAAGTGATAAATTTCCATCTTCAAACTCAAAAAATCCAAGCGCCCAAGTGATAAATTCATACACTGTCATTTCTTTTGCAAGCATGCTGCAGAGTTAATGCAGAAATATTAAAGACTCCAAAATTCTACTAAAAGTGATAAATTTCCATGCTTCTACTAAAATCTTTTCCCCCTCCCAATTAAATTCAAAGAAAAGAGTCACTGAAGTAAAAATGAGCCCAAAATTCTCACCTCCTGAACAAACCACTTGAGCAGCTCGCACTTGATTCATGTGCCAGTCTGAGCCAGTGGCACATCCACCATCACACTGCTCTGGACATCGGCTAACGCTTGGCTTAAAAACCAACGAAATCTTCCTGGAGTCTGATGCCAACCTGCACAAAAATCATAGAAAAAAATTCAAAAAATGCTGCGATACATTCTCCTGTAGGAGTGAAATAAGGTTTTTGAAAAAACCCATGACATTGCAAGCTACAATATGAAATCAGCGAGCTAAGAATATGACAATATGACATATGAAATCGGCAAGCTATGAGTTCAAAATTTCAAAAATTCAAAAATTGGGACATATGAAGCTATTCCTTGGGTTATTGGGACATATGCATATCTATATTATAAAACAAAATTTTGAATCACATAGACTTGGGACATATGAAATTTCAAAAATTTCAAAAATTGGGACATATGAAATCAGTGGATATTGCTGATTGCTTCATATTGCTTTAAAAATTGGGACAAATGAATTTTTTCTGCTTCAAAAATATGTCCCAAATTCTGAATTCTTTCTGATTCATATTGCTTCAATATGCACTGATTTATAGACTTGGGACATATGAAATCAGTGCATACTGCACTTCATATTCAAAAGTTAGGACATATGAAATCAGTGCATATTCAAAAATTCAAAAATCAGCAAGCAGGTTTATAGATTTGGGACATATGAAATCAGTGCATATTGCTGATGTCATATTGTAATAAAGTCTACAATATGATATTGCTGATTTCATTAGTCAAAAAATTCATTGTTTCATCAAAAATAATAAAAATAAAGAAAATTGGTATGTAGAGGCCAAACTTTCAATATATGTCCCTCAAATATGCTCACCTGTTTGGGGTAGAATTATCGTAATCACACTTGATCTTAGCAATAGAAAGAAACACGTAACTAAAAAAACATGTTCAAAAAGGCAATGTGTACCTCTCAAAAGACTGCAAAGAAGTCTAAACTGAACACATTTAATTAACACAATTAACAAAGTTAAAGAAGTCTAATTAACACAATTAAAGAACACAGAGGAGAACTGGCCTCACTTGCACAGTTCAAACTTCTCAAAGGACTTGAGAAATCCCAGAGCAGCATCATAGGTGCACCAGAGTTTTCAACTTCCTTTCATCAACACAAATTCTCAATCTCCCTTCAAAGCAATCAACTGACCTAACTTCTCAAAATCAAAAGCTATTTCCAACAGAAAGCAAAAACCTAGCTTCCATCATCCAAAAGCACCAAAAACGAAAGATTCAAAGGATAACAAAGATACCTTCTCCTCTTGATTGCTCTTCTTGGAACGGGTGGCTCCTCTCGCTCTCGTGGAGAACGCAGTAGAACCTCCTCGCGAGATCCTCCTCTTGATATTCCTCTCGCTCTTGATCCTCCTCGCGAGATCCCGTAGCAACGCTAGCCCTAGGGATTTGGCTGTCGGCCTCCTATCCTTCGTCTTCCTCCTCAGAACGCAGTAGAACCTGCAGAGAGAGAGAGAGAGAGAGAGAGAGAGAGAGAGAGAGAGAGAGAGAACCTGCGGAGTGTTTTGTGGAAAAAAATTTTGGTAGCCCACTTTTCTTCCCCCCAAAAAATTTAATTTCCCCCCAAAAATTTTGTTTCAAACTTAAAATTTCAAACTCAATTTCTCTTAACTTATCCAATTTCTCTTATCTTATCCAATTTCTCTTAACAACATCCCTCATATATACCCAATTTCTCATCTCTTATCAAAAACTCTTATCCAAAAACCCATGATAACATCCCTCTTTTATAATATAGATATCTCTTATCCAATTTCTCTTTTCCAATATCGCTTATCCAATTTCTCTTGATAACATCCCTCTTTTATAATATAGATATCTCTTATCCAATTTCTCTTGATAACATCTCTCTCTTATAATATAGATATCTCTTATCCAATTTCTCTTGTCCAATATCTCTTATCCAATTTCTCTTGATAACAACCCTCTTTTATAATATAGATATCTCTTATCCAATTTCTCTTTTCCAATAACTCTTATACAATTTCTCTTGATAACATCCCTCTTTTATAATATAGATATCTCTTATCCAATTTCTCTTGTCCAATATCTCTTATCCAATTTCTCTTGATAACATCCCTCTTTTATAATATAGACTAGTCACGTACCCGTGCCCGTAGGGCACGGTTCAATTTAGATATTTCCCCCTCAAAATCTTAGTTCCCCCGAAAATGTGGGCACGATTCATTTTAGATATTCCCCTCTCAAAATCTTAGTTCCCCTGAAATTGTGTACATGATTCATTTTAGAAATCCCCCCTCAAAATCTTACTTCCCCAATCAAAGTCTTAGTTCTCCAAGAAATTTAGGTCACCTCTGGAGATTTTAGTTCTCACATTGTTTAATTACTCACGAAATTTTTAGTCACTGACAAAAATGTTAGTCCCCCAATTTGATATGTGCCATATGATATGTCTAGTAACAAATATGAACTGTGAAACTATGATATGTTGAACATATGTTAATGGTTGAACTTGCCATATGATATCTCAAATTTGACATATCAACATTTAATTACACAAACTTGTTGAATTTGAGTATCCTGGACATATGATTACTCAAAATGTAATCAGTTGAACTTGGTTTGGCATTTTGCATTTTGAAGTGAAGTGAAGTAATGTTTCATTGCCATACCTAAAATGACAGGATCAGAATGAAAATGTGATCAAAATGATAGGACCAAAAAATTGAACCAAAACAAAAAATGGCCATACCCAAAAAAACAGACCCAAGAACTAATAGCTAATGACGTTTAGATCTGAAAAAATTCCAAGTTTTTAGATACCAATTATCTCCTGTTTGCTATCATTGCAATCTATGAAGGCACGCAAATAATTTAATAGTTTATTATAATACATCATGCACACTTTAATCCAAACTAAATTATCATTGAGTTATTATGTTACAATAAACTCTTTAATTCCAATCCTTATAAATATCGAATGCATGGATAATTGTTTGAAATGATTGCAATATTTGCCAACCGCACAAAAATATAAGAAGGTAGTTTTATTATTGGGGAGAGTTTGAACTGACAGAGTATTAGAATATGCTCAATGGAGTATCAGAATATCCAATCAAAGTCATAGAGCAAAGACAGAGATAACAACATAAGCAACAACAAAGTCTCAATAACGACCTCAACCAAATG